>JACXGJ010003929.1:0-49573 GCA_016801105.1 Esox niger
CCCCCCCCCCTAAATGCACACAAACACACCCATATGTCTGCTATTAAAGAAATAAGGTAGACTGTTTTCTATTGATGGATCAATCCATCACGAGTGAAGTCATCTCTTTAGAACATTGAATAAGAGCTTGCTGGTTTTCTGGTGTTGAAGCTGGAGTGGTACAGTGGAACTCACACCCCATTAAACATGACTCAAGAGCCTAGAAGATATGACTGAGTGAGAGACAGAGAAAATATTGAAAGACGACCGAGAGTGTGAGAAGGGCCAAGATCGAGAGGGTGAAAGACTTTAAAGATAAATATAGAATGCTGGCGAGACAGAACAGAGAGAAAGAGAAAAAGAAAATAGTGAAGTAGAGAAAAAGGAAAAAGATTGAAAGAGAGAGAATGGAAGCACCTTATTCCTTTGCTGTGCTGGTATGCAGTGTTGCTTGTCTTGGTGCCATTCGGCCAGTTGGCTGCTAAGACCTTGCTCTGGCTCGCTGGCTGGCAGAAAGGCAGAGGTGGTCCGAGGCTCTGGGTGGCTTGTCTTCTAGCAGAATGGTGTGTGTGTGTGTGTGTGTGTAAAGCCAGTGACTCATTCCCACCTGCAGGGAGACAGAGCAGTGCCAGCTGCCAGGCCTGGAGAACATTACTCACCATCAGGCCGCGTCTCTCACACTCTTACATACACACACACACACACACACAATAAAACGTTAATGCCAGTTTATCATGACCCGTTGGAAAAGCAAATAATCAAGGATCTCATTGGTTCAGACCAAGGAGAGAAATAGTGCATTAGCCATTTTATGCTGCATGACACACAACATAAGACATGGAACAAATCTGGATCCCTTGATCACTGACCTGTTACTTCTTTGTGTTGATGAAGTGAGGGATGAAGCGAGGGATGAAGCGAGAGATGAAGCGAGGGATGAAGCGGGGGATGAAGCGAGGGATGAAGCGAGAGGTGAAGTGTGGGATGAAGCGAGAGGTGAAGTGTGGGATGAAGCGAGGGATGAAGCGGGGATGAAGTGTGGGATGAAGCGGGGGATGAAGCGAGGGATGCAACAGGAAGTGTTTTGACCTGTGAGGCACTGACCGGGGGAACACACCAGCACCCAGTCCTAATCCTTCACCGTTATAATGCACGCCAAATCATTCTTATTACAAGAAGTCTTATTGCAGATTCCCCTAACAACAATATTGCATTTTGACCTTGGTTCAACAGAAAGAATCAATCAAGGTCAGAAAACTGTTAGACCTTTATCATAAGGCCTGAAGTGAACAGAATCTCTGTATTATTTTGACTGGTCTATGTTGTCACACAAACCACAGTAGCCTTTAGTGTGACCGAGTGTAGAGACAAGTGATCACTATCTCTCTATCCATCCATTACCGGCATCTCTCCATCCTTAAGCCCTTAAGCAGCGCTGTAGTTAAAACTCCCTAAAACTCTGTTTAGGGAGATAACACGTGTGAGACGGGGATAACGTTGATATAATGTCATCTCTACAACTGACACCCAATGTTCTGTCCCGGGTGCTAACAAAACCCATCACACGGCATCAAACAGGGAAAGCTAGGCTAGGAGCTGTCTGTCTGTCAGAGCTTAAATCTTCTCTTAATCACACAGAGAGGCTCCTATGAATTTTATCTTAAAAAAACATTTTAATGCAACAGTAGATTTTAGCAGGACAGCGGTAGAGAGGAGATGATGATTTGTGATTAAATGATTTCATCACTGTATTAGTGGATTAAGACAGCCGTGACATAGATTAGTTCTACATCTATTTCCATTCTGATTGGCAGTGTTCCAAGATCCCAGAAATGGGAAAATGAGAAAGGCGAGGCTGGATGGCTCCGGCTCTGACAGACAGATCAGATACGGTGATATGGTTGACGTAAGCTGCGAGCGCCACCTGCTGGCAATAAGGTTAAAGGCGATAGGGTAAGCCCTTTCCATCTAAATTTCCCTCTCCCTCCCCCTTTCTCTCTATTTCTACGTGTATATCTTTCTTTCATACGCTTCTCCCGTTATATGGTAACAGAAATCATACTCAATTATAATGACAAAGACGAGAGAATCATCTGATATTAGCTGATCAGCACTGGCCTCCCGCTCATCTGCGGGCTGTAACCAGAGTATGTTTCGTTCCTTGTGGACCTCTGACCTTAATACAATGATATCAGACCGTTATCTCTGCCTCACAGACACATGGAGACTGGAGACTGTGGAGCTTTGATTGAGCATAGCGGAAAAGTACAAAGGTGAAGTAAATGACAAATAGAAGACAAACTGCAAAGAGAAACAAGAACAACAACAGCGACGGGTGAAACGAAACCCAAAGTGGCCGCGAGTTCATTAATTAGCATTTCAAATTGGACAAACTCAAGATGACAGCGGCGCGCTTGTCAAATCCGATCATGCCCTGGTGGTAGGAAAGAGGATATAGGAGAATAGCGAGGGAGGGAAGAAAGACGGAGAGACGGAATGGGAGAGCGCTCGGAGCGTAATGCTGCTTGACGCTGCAGCTGCTTGATGACCGGGCGCCAGCCCGTTTCTTTCCTTCCCTCTCACTCTCTTCTGATCTCTCCGCCCCTCCGCTTTTTGCTGTCCCATAAGTCAGTGCTGTTTTAACGAGATGAGGCAATTAAAACATCGTTTTATCTTTAGGCTGAGAGGAGATGAGGGCAATGGATATAGTCCTTGGTCCTCGAGTAAGGCTACAACACCTCTGGAGAGAATTGCGGGCAGAGTAAACGACGGTATAATTACTATCAGCAGGCGGGAAGATAGAAACTCAGTGAGATGGTGAAAGGGGGGCAAGTAGGCCTACAGTGTATTCTTTAAGGGCCAAGAACACTAGATGGCCTAAAAACTTCATGGGCCACGAACTTCAGCAGAATCCAGAGCGGGGTGATCTTGTCATGTCACTTGGAGTTTTAGAGAGAGAGAGGAGCTGGATGCCAAACCATGGCCATCCGCTTCAGTTACACAGGCGTTATGGCAGCCGCCAGGGGTGGATGGCGTTATTGGGCATTATAATTATTGGGATGGGGGTGGGGGTGAGGGGGTGGCAGTGGGATGGTAGAGAAAGTTAGAGACAGAGACATGTAGACTCACAGAGAAAAATATACATAATTACTCATGTTATTTATTATATCTTTCTTACTTTCCACTTGCTTTGGCAATGTAAACAAATGTCGCACATGCTAATAAAGCCAATTAAATTGAAATTGAATACAGAGGGAGGAAGAGACAGCCAAAAGGAGAGATGTGTGCATTGGGTGCTTTACCAGGGCTAAGGCTGTATGATGTGTGTTCTGGGCTTCATACCAGCCAGGCCACAGGGTGCAGGCCTTGAACCGGCACCAAACAACCCTTCACTGAGCCAGGACACAGCGGTCTGAGGAACCACACACGCACAGAACTCGATGGAATCGGCATAAAGAAACAGAGATGTTTTAATGCGTTTTTATTATTTGAATCAATAGGGAATATGGAATCACTTGACTGCATTGAACATCTAAGTATCTAAAACTGTAGATCTTGATTTCATACTGATATTGTGCTTTACACTTTTAGGTATGTATGGAGATATAGGTTGATCTAGGCAATACGGGTCTACTAACAGTGGTTTGAGGTACACAGCACCACGACGATTATAGTTGTTGGGATAAAGAGGCATTTCATACTATTTCAGGTCCCTTTCAACACATGTCAACAGAACACAATATCACACCTAAAGATGCCATCCGGAGATGTTTTATCAAATCAATCTAAAACCTACTGGTGCTAATGAGCCAAAATAATTAGTGGGTGCTTCATGCCACCAATTTTGTATGATATAATATGTTATCATCATCAAATTTGGTTTGCTTAAGATCCCGGGATGCATCTTTAAAATTGACTGAAAACAGCAGTCGGCTTGGAATTATATTAATAACAGAAGTGCCCCAATGTGCCTAGTGGTTTGTAGTGGTTTGTGTGTTAGGGTTAAAGTCTCCTGGATCACAGTCAAAAAGAAATCAGGGATCACCCTCAATAATATACGGTATCAAGGGTTATTTTCAGTGCTGCCTTGTTAGAAATGAATCATTCCCTTTAAGCAGTACTAAAGGGCTTTCTATGTGAAAATTGGTCAAGCATTTACGCCCACTTTAAAGCAACAATATTTATTCAAAATAAACACCTAAACTACTCTAGTGAAAATATCCTGTAAACACCATATTACAAAAATAACCACACAAGTCTTATCTTAAGACAGGATACATAAACACAATTCAATATAATGGTACCGTAATACTTACATAGTGTCTGAATATGAAATGTTAAACTGTCATTCTTGGTTTAAAGTGCTGGTCATTAGGCTGCTGGTAATATGAGTGTGCCTTTACAAATGTTAACCCTATAGTAGTGCTCAAACAGCATGTCGGTGTACTGAGATGTGAACCATCTGTGCGCTCTTGGAATCAGAGGTGATTCAAGAAAGTAGAGATCTCAGGAGATCCTTAAGAAATGCCTACAGGTCCTCAAGGAACCCCTAAAGTTGAGGGAATCTAGGCTGGTCAGTAGCTCATGTCTGTGTCTTCAGTTAGTTGAGGGTTTTCTTGAGAACCCAGAGAGGTTCTGGCAGTGTGCAAATCCAGAGGTTTCTTCCAGACACCTTTACCTCTAAGAATGTTTCCCTTATGTATAGGGCTGGGTGTGTGAATGGGGCAGTTGTGCAGTGCTTGTGCGGAGTTAGAGTGGAATAATATTGCTACTAGCCATAACCCTAATCCCTATGGGAATTCAAACTGAACATCCAGTATACTGCAGTCTGAGTACGATTATTGCACATTTACAAGGGTTCACACAAACACAAGCATGTACTGATACTGAGTTTGCACTGCTGGCTGGATTTTTGGTGTGAGTTTGTGTGTTTGTGGTGCTATCTCATAGACTTGTGTATAGCTGCAATTCCTTTGGATATGTTATTTTATTTTGTGAGTTTCAGTGTATATGTGTGTGTGTGTGTGTGTGCGTGTGTGTCTGACTTTGTGTGTGTATGTAGTGTGTGTGTGTGTGTGTGTGTGTGGGCGTGTGCGCGTGTGTGTGTGTGTATATATATAGACAAATACACATTATATATATATATATATATATATATATATATATATATATATATATATATATATATATATATATATTCACATATATATATATTCACCAATCAGAATTTAAATTATGACCACCTGCCTAATATTGTGTAGGTCCCCCTTTTGCCACCAAAACAGACCTGGCCTGTCGAGGCCTGGACTCCACTAGCCCTCAGATAATGTGTTGTGGTATCTGGCACCAAGACGTTAGCAGCAGATCCTTTAAGTCCTGTAAGTTGCGAGATGGGGCCTCCATGGACCGGATTTGTTTGTCCAGCACATCCCACAGATATACTATATACATATATACACACAAACACACTACCATTCAAAAGTTTAGGATCAAGTAGAAATGTCCTTGTTTCCAATGACAACATACATTGAATAGCAAAATGAATAAGAAATATTGTTATTGAAAAGGTTAGAAATAGTGATTTTTAACTGAGATAATAACTGTCCTTCAAACTTTGCTTTCATCAAAGAATCCTTCATTTGCAGCAATTACAGCCTTGCAGACCTTTGGCATTCCAGTTGTCAATTTGTTGAGGTAATCTGAAAAGATTTTACTTCATGCTTCCTGAAGTACCTCCCACAACTCGGATTGGCTTGATGTGCACTTCTTACCTACCATAAGGTCAAGCGGCTCCCATAACAGCTTAATAGGGTTGAGATCCGGTGACTGTGCTGGCCACTCCATTACAGATAGAATGCCAGCTGACTGCTTCTTCCCTAAATAGTTCTTGCATAGTTTGGAGCTGTACTTTGGGTTATTGTCCTGTTGTAGGAGGAAATTGGATCCAATCAAGCACCGTCCACATGGTATGGCATGGCATAGCAACATGGAGTGATAGCCTTCAATTTTCAAAATCCCTTTTACCCTGCACAAATCTCCTACTTTACTACAGCCAAAGCAACCCCAGACCATCACATTGCCACCACCATACTTAACAGATGGCGTCAAGCACTCCTCCAGCATTGTTTCATTTGGTCTGTGTTTCATGAATGTTCTTCTTTGTGATCCAAACACCTCAAACCATTCTTCTGTCCATAAAACATATTTTCTAATCTTCCTCTGTCCAGTGTCTGTGTTCTTTAGGCCATCTTATCATTTATTTTTATTGGCCAGTCTGAGATATCGCTTTTTCTTTGCAACCCTGCCTAGAAAACCAGCCCCCTGGAGACACTTCTTCACGGTTGACGTTGAGACTGGGGTTTTGCGGGTACAATTAAATGATGCTGCCAGTTAAGGACCTATGAGGTGTCTGTTTCTCAAACTAGACACTGTAATGTATTTGTTCTCTTTCTCAGTTTCTATTCTAGTTAGAGACAGTTTGCACTGTTCTGTGAAGATAGTAGTACATAGCGTTTTATGAGATCTTCTGTGATCTGCTGTTGTCATAACTATCCTCTTGCAGTAGGAGCAACTGGATGGCAAAAACAGTGCAAGTAGTACCTCAAAGGTCATTTGAATGAAAAAAATAACCATTCAGCAAGACAAAAGAGTTGCAACGAGAAGCTTTGAGTGAGGAAAGAAGGGTTAAATTCTGGCTTTCCTGGCAGAGGTATACAGTGAGTGCCAGGTTGCTTCAATCCTGAAAAGATGGTGGTTCATCAGAACAAGGTCAAGCAACAAGACATTGGGGACAACAAAGCAACAGACTGGCAGAGGGTGAAAATGACTGTCCACTAACTGAGATGACCGTCAACTCATTCGAATGTCACTCAAAAACCATAGGATGACATTAAGTGACCTACAAAAAGTACGGCAAGCAGCTTGGGTGACGTGCATGGTGTGGACAGTTCGAAACAGGCTCCTAGGGGCATGGCTGAAGTTGCGTAGTACAGATAGTAGTATCATGTAGATTGTAGTACACAGTGTTGTATGAGATATTCAGTTTCTTAGTCTTCATTTCTCAGGACAAGAACAGTCTGATGAGCCTCAGAAGAAAGTTCTTTGTTTTTGGCCATTTTGAGCCTGTAATTGAACCCACAATTGCTGATGCTGAAGATATGCAACTCTTCTAAAGGCCCATTTTATTGCTTCTTTAATAATCAGAACAACCGTTTTCAGCTAACATAATTACAAAAGGGTATTCCAATGATCAGTTAGCCTATTCAAATTATAAACTTGGATTAACAAACACAACATGCCATTGGAACACAGGACAGATGGTTGCTAATGATGGGCCTCTATATACAATGTAAATATATTTCTGGCTAAAATAGTCATTTACAACATTAACAATGGCTACAGTGTGTTTTTGATCAAATGTATGTTATTTTAATGGGGAAAAAATTGCTTTTCTTTCGAAAACAAGGACCAACGTGAAAACTAAGTGACCCCACTTTTGATCGGTAGTGTATATATATATATTATATGCATATGCAGCTCTGGAAGAAATTAAGAGACCACTCATGATTTTTCTTAAATCAGAATCTCTACATGTATGGCAGCCATTCCATTCCAGTGTCTGAAAATTTCAAAGATGGTGGTTCATAAGAACAACATCAAGCAACAGACATTGGGGACAACAAAGCTTCAGACTGGCAGAGGGCTCACACGACGACAACTCATACGAATGTCACTCAACAACCGTAGGATGACATCAAATTACCTACAAAAAGAATGGCAAACAGAAGATAGGGTGACCTACACAGTGTGGTTGTTCGAAACAGGCTCCTAGGGACATGGCTGAAGTCATGCAAAGGTAGAAAAAAAGCACTTCATCAGTGAGAAAAGTCAGGCTGAAGTTTACAAAAGACCATAAGGATTGGACTGTAAAGGAATGGAGTAAGAGTCAAATTATCAGTTTTGCTCAACACCTGGTCATCTAATGGTTAGGCGGAGACCCGGAGAAACCTACAAGTCATAGTGTTTCGCACCCACTGTGAAATTTGGTGGAGGATTGGTGATCTAGGGATGCTTCAGCAAGGCTGGATTCACGCAGATTTGTCTTTTTGAAGGATGCATGAATCACACCAAGAACAAGGTTATCCTGGAAGAACACCTGCTACCTTTTGCTCTGACAATGCTCTGACCATGTTCCCCAACAATGTTCCCCAACTATGAGAACAATGTTCCCCAACCAGGACATTGCTCCGTGCCACACAGCCAGGTCAATCAAGGTGTGGATGGAGGACCAACAGATCAAGACCCTGTTATGGCCAGCCCAATCTCCAGACCTGAACCCCATTGAAAACCTCTGGAATTTGATCAAAAGGAAGATGGATGGTCACAAGCCATCAAACAAAGCCAAGCTACTTGAATTTTTGTGCCAGGAGTGGCATAAAGTCACCCAACAGCAATGTGACAGACTGGTGGAGAGCATGCCAAGATGCATGAAAGCTGTGATTAAAAATCAGGGTTATGCCAGGGTTATTGATTTCTGAACTCTTCCAAAGTGAATACATTAGTATTTTGTTGTGGAAAAATTTATATGACTTTGTTTTCTTTGCATTATTTGAGGTCTGAAAACATAGTTTTGTTATTTCTTTATAAATAAATACTCGAAATGACTGAAATGAAAGATTTTTTGGGAGGTAACTTGGGAGTGATGTTGTCAGTAGTTTCTAGAATAAAACCAAAATGTTCATTTTACTCAAACACATACCTATGAATTAAAACCAGAGAAACTAATAATTTTGCACTGGTCTCTTATTTTTTTTCCAGAGCTATATTGACACACTGATGACTCATGACATACTGACTGATGGGCCAAAACATAATGACCACTCACAGGTGAAGTGAATAAAGTTGATCTTCTTCAAGGGGTCTGGGTAGATTAGTAAGTAAACAATCAGTTCTCATAGTCAATGTGTTGGATGCAGGAGAAATGGGTAGGAGAAAAGGCATGAGTGACTTTGACAAGGGCCAACTTGTTAAGCCCAGATGACTGGGTCAGAGCATCTCTGAAATGACAAGGCTTCTGGGGTGCTCCCGGTCAGCAGTGGTGAGTACCAGCTGAGTGGACCAAGGAGGGACAAACCACAAACTGGCGACAGGGTGTAGGGTGCCCAAGGCTCATCAATGCCCGGGGGCAACAAAGGATATTCCACCTGGTCCAAACTGACAGATGGTCTAGTGTGGCACAAGTCACACAATGTTTTGATGACGGTTATGAGAGGAATGTGTCACAGCACACAGACCATCACACACTGCTGCACAGGGGGCAGTGTAGCCACAGATCAGTCAGAGTGCCCATCATGACCCCTGCATACAATGGACACTTGAGCATCAGAGCTGGAACTGGGTGCAGTGAAGGTTATCTAGTCTGATGAGTCTCATTTTCTTATAAATCATGTGGACGGCCGTATACTTGTGCGCCATTTACCTGGGATGTGCTGGAAAAACAAGTCCAAACCACAGCGGATCCAACTTACAGGACTTAAAGGATCTGCTGCTATTATCTTGGTGTCAGATACCACAGCACATCTTCAGGGGTCTAGTAGAGTCCATGCCATGGCGGGTCGGCACTGTTTTAGCAGTACACAGAGAACCAACATTATGACCACCATAATGATTTGGCTCATCAGTGTATATTAATTTACTCTTTGTGTGTGTGTGTGTGTGTGTGTGTCTGTGCGTGCTTTTCCCAGATCCACAAACCACCGTGTTTCAGCTACACAATGACGGACCAGTCGCTCGGAGTGCGGCCATACTGTAACCAAAGAGACAAAAGGTCACAACAAGGAGGAAGGTCAAAGGTTAAACTCTGGTCACACAATGAAACATGGGCCAAGAAGTTTTTTAATTCCTTTGCTTAAACACTGAAAAACACAAAACAAACAAACAAATACCCACAGGCAAATCATGCAAACTCAGCCAGCCACGAAACAGCAACCAAATCAAAACAGAATGTTCCCAATCTTCAACAACCATGGAGACAAATCCAATTATTTGCATCTCATGTTGCAAATTTGTTCTAATGGATGGAGTCATGAAAATAAATAAGCGTCCGCGATGAGAAACAAAAGAAGCACAATTTCTAATTAACATGAAAGAGAGAAACGGAGGGCTGTGTTAGTAAACTAATCTTTCATCCCTCCTCTCTTCCCTTGCCCTCCTTGTCTTAGGCTGCATGTTTATTTGTGCCTGATGTCTATTTCTTCGTTTTGGTGATGCACACCATCCTGTTTCTCAAATGAAATGTCAACAGATTTAATATCGGGCTGGCGTCCGTCTTTTGTCGATATTATTGTTCATTAGGCTTCTTTCCCTCCACCCTCACTCTCTCTTGTTTAAGCGGCTTTATTTGCAGAGACTTGCATTTGAAGATCACAAAAGCTGACACAATAATTAGGTTTGTGTAATTACAGCGAGCTTCTTAATGAGAGCTCCCAGGTCCGTGTGTCAGTTGCTATCTCCTCTCACCATCCCTGCCCAGCCATTACTCCTGAATTAACCTTGTTCTGCCCCCTCTGTCTGGCTGGGTGGTGGCAGTGCACTGAGCTACAGGGATAGAGATGCTATCGGTACAGCCACACAAGATACCTACACACGCAAATAACCCCCAACCCTGCCCAACACAGCTGTGCAGAACTAATAATATAACAGTTGAAATATAGAAATACAACACTTTTGTGTGTGTAATGCTAAACTAGATAATAAAATCCCACACTTTTTTATTTTGTTGCTGTGGCAGTGTAAACATGTTTGTTTTGGTGCTTTGATAACGTATATAAATGTTTCCCTTGCCAATAAAGCCTTTTAAATTAAAACTGAATTGAGAGAGTGCAAGGGAGAGAGGGGATGGGAGAAAGATGACCCAGTCATTCATCACTTACTACAGTATAAGACTTATAGTTATCAATTCGTATCTCTTAACCAAGGCAGTAGAATGAACTCCATCAGTTGTGTCTGGTTGAGTGCATGTGTGACGGACAACACGGTACTTGTTTAACGTTACAGTCCCCTTCAATCCGGAGCTGTCCATTACAAGGCTACATCTACTGTAGCTAACGATAGTTCGCAAGCATGCGTGATTGCCTACCTGAAAACACTGGTGGTAAAACCTGAATGTGTTCCATGCGGGTGTGTAGGTCTGTGTGTGAGAGAGTTCTCACCTGTATATCTGTAAGCTCCTTCATCAGTCTAGAGGCCAGCTGAATACCATCCTCCTGGCATGGGATATGTAGGTTCTGGAGAGATCCAAGCACACACACACACACACACACACACACACACACCATTTGAATACCCTACTCTGAAGTAGTGGTTGAGCAGTTTATGACGAGGAGCTAAACATGTGAACATACTTTTACATTTTTTATTCTTCCGGGATGCCTATAGTTATATTGTCCATGGTTGGCACTGTCCTACAGACTATACTACAAATAGGAATCAATGTGCCCTTCCAACCGAAATGTCTACTTTAAACAAAGTCTGTATCCTATTATTACCCCTAGATCTTAACCCTAAACTGTGTTCACAACTTTACCCCTAAACTTAACTCTTACCCTAAATAGGGTCTGTATATTCACAATATAATTACTAACAATAATAATTAAGTTGCCATGACCTTATTGGTTCAAGTTGCTTTTTATGTTAAAAAACATATTTTCTGTGTAAGAATGGCGTGGTTGTACCCAACAACAGATTAGTGTGGATGTACATCAGTCATGGGAGTAGACTGGCAAGCTCTAACTTCTCTAGACAGCTGAGTGGACATTTCCTCCTGAGCATTTATGAAATGGTTAGAGAGACCAAACCAACTTGGTTTCAGATGTTTCTCCCAGCCCAAATTCAACAAATTTAGGCATTGACTATGACCATTTACATTTGCATACATTTATTAATTAGTGTTAGTGTCTGGTCGTGGCTATGAGGATGCCCCTTACCATCTCTGTACTGGCCTGGGGGACATAGTGAGAAGCTGGCAGGATATATGCCTCTAAGCATCTCTGCACTGGCCTGGGGGACATAGTGAGAAGCTGGCAGGATATATGCCTCTAAGCATCTCTGCACTGGCCTGGGGGACATAGTGAGACGCTGGCAGGATATATGCCTCTAAGCATCTCTGCACTGGCCTGGGGGACATAGTGAGAAGCAGGCAGGATATATGCCTCTAAGCATCTCTGCACTGGCCTGGGGGACATAGTGAGAAGCAGGCAGGATATATGCCTCTAAGCATCTCTGCACTGGCCGGAGAGACATAGTGAGAAGCTGGCAGGATATATGCCTCTAGGCATCTCTGCACTGGCCTGGGGGACATAGTGAGACGCTGGCAGGATATATGCCTCAAGGCATCTGTGCACTGTTGCTTTTTGTTTTTCTAAATTAGAGGCAGCTGTACATTGTTGCCTCTAAATGGGGACCCTATATTAGTTCATTATGTCCACACCCCTGTGTGGATCATTGTTTATGCCTTGTGCAGTTAATTGGTGGTTGTGCCTTAGCTTTTGTTTGTTGTTTTTGTAAGCCTATATTAAAGGAATGTCTTGCTACCACTCTGCGCCTGTGTTCTGCCTCCCTGACTGTGACAGTTAGTACACCGTAAACCAGTTATCTCTTAAACAGTTCAAGATAGAGGGACCAACTTTGTTCCAAATCTTTAACTTTTTTTCTATTTTGAATCCACTAAAGCAAGCAAAAGGAACTTTAAATTAAACATCTAGTTTGACATGAATTTCCAGAACCTTGAATAATTGATCTGCTGCTTGATTTACTCATACGTACATTCAGGCACAAGTTAGAAGTGTTTTTACAATAAAATTGGTGAAAGGGAGATTTTCACTCCCACAGCAATGACCTGAGAGGAACTGTGTTCACGACCTTGCTCAAGAATAGAACAACAGATTTTTCACCTTGCGCTACAAAGCAGTAGTATCCATTCAGGATATAGCTAGGGGAACACACTGGTGGTTGCCATGTTATGCTCTGACACACATGGAGCTGTCAGTGGTGGTTGTCCTTTCACATGGACAGTCAGTATTACCAAATGATTGAAGCTACACATTCAAATGTAACATTGTTAGAATCAGTAGTCTCTTAACACTTATGGATATGTGTAGTGTGTGTTTTGTTGTATAATGCCCACAATCCATTCAATCAATTGAAATGTAAACTGAGCACTAGTGGTTGAATAGGAAAAATCACCAGTGATTATATAATCCCACTCCTCCCTTTTTTGGGACAACTATTGTAGAATTAATTTTTAACCACAATGACAATGAAGGCCCATTCAGTGAAATCTCAAAGCTCTTTCCATGACATTTTGGGAAATTTTTACCCTTATTTAACTCGGCAAGTTCTTGTTTACAGAAATGACATGGGGGGAGCGTTACTCGGGAAGCAAGCAATTAGGGTTAGCTGTA
Organism: Esox niger; assembly: GCA_016801105.1. NCBI lineage: Eukaryota > Metazoa > Chordata > Actinopteri > Esociformes > Esocidae > Esox > Esox niger. Next base: position 13,440 of record JACXGJ010003929.1, read on the forward strand.
TTTCTAAGGTACAGAACGTCATAGCATTCACCATGGTAGAACAGAGACCTGTCAAACACTGGTTAGATGTTCTAACCAGTAGGCAAGCTTGCTGCTTCATAGGTCCCTCAACTCCACCAAAAAAACTCATCTTAAAACAATTGTAAATGTGAACTTTGCACTGGAAATAGAATTTAATAGAAAATGAATGAAAGATATTTATTCAGCATATTGCACTTCATAGTATGCAGTTCTACTTTTAAGTAAGGTGTCCTTGAATGTCCTGAGCTGTCCACTAAGTACTATGTATTATAATTAGTAGTGATTGTAGTAGTGTTGAGATGTATTGACCGTTTTATTCATGAATGTATTAGTTAGTCTGTCCAGTCCAATCTCAGGCTAGTGACAGAGGTGTAGTCATGTACCTCTCCTTGGTAAAGAATGCGTCCCACGGGGCTGACTACACAAGCGGTACCAGACCCAAACATCTCCTTGACACGCCTCTCCTTCAGAGCACAGCACAGGTCTGCCATGGTCAGGTGGCGTTCACACACCTTGAACTCTCCCTGCAGGAAGAGGGGGAGATGGGGAGGAGGAAGAGGAGAGACGAAGGTAGTGACAGACTTATATGTGTCTAAATAGAATGATTTGTACAAGGACAGGCTTCTTTCAATGCCTAGCATTGACAGAAAAAATCAATTCTTAGGCATTTTAATACTTTATTTTACAGGAAAGTGGGGAACGATTGAGGAGAGAGAAGAGTTTCTGGCTACAGTACTACTTGGCCACGGATGTCAATACATCCATTGATCTCACTGTGTATACTATATTCCTAGTCAGTCTGTTGTACCCATTTCCGGGTGAGTTCCAGAATGCTCTGCCGTGTGATCCCAGGGAGGATGACTCCATCCAGGGGAGGAGTGGATAGTTCCTCCTCTGGAAAGAAAAACAGTGGATGCTCAAATGAATTGCATGGGCATGGAATTTTACAGTAAACATTCCTTCAGAGTACAGTTCACAGACATGGTCAAATGAAAAGCCTGATGTGGATGAATCGGTTGTGACATCCTGTGACCACTAGATGTCTCTAATTTTCTATCTATTACTAAATCAGTTGCCTGTTGCCTGTATGTTCAAGTCAACCTGAAAATGTCTTAGGAAGAAAAAAAAGATTATCTCAAATGTCATTGTCCATGGTGAAAAGGATCACAATTACCTCCTTCCTCATTGGTCCAGAAGAGGAACACGTTCATGGTACCGACCTCTGTGATTTGATGGTCATCTCCATAGAGCCAGAGGACCTGCTGGCATCCATAATCCACAGCTTCATATTGGGCGTAGATAGATGCTCCATAGTTCCTACAAATAACCACCATGTTCATGTTCTGTTAGACTTAAATTAGCAAAAGGCTTAATTCATAAACATGAGTTTTATTTTCTCTTAGTTACAGAAACCGCGCTTGTGATGTTATGTATTGCATGTGAAATTCGCACCCAAAGCTCTTTAGTGTTGAATCTGTTGTAAAGCTGCTGCATTAGCACTATTTGCAGTATTAGGGTCATGGCAAATTGCACCAGTGCTCATTGGTTCAATGTACAAGGTCACTGGTTGCTTGCTCTTTGCGAAGCATGCAATTTTACTGCACCACAATGTCCCATTGTCTTTCTTGTATCACCAACAGGTCTAACTCAAAGGAATCATTACCTCTCAGTTAGAAAATCAACCAATCTGATGTTACGAAATGTCATTAAAAAGTGTCTCTTTACCCTCCCATTTTGCAATCCCCAGTCCCTCCTTTCCAGGCCCTGACATATTTGGAGTCTGCCCAGAGAGAGATAGGCTTGGCTCCCGTACTGAAGTAAGAACCCACAGGACTCAGGATTACATAAAGTAGTGCACGGGACGGCTTCTTTACTCCTAAAGATGGCTTGGGAGGGACACACAGAGAAATGCACTCATTAACAAACAGTCAGAGGAGACAGGTTGGGGTGGAACAGTCAGAAGGGACAGGCTCGTACTAACGGATAAAAATAAGTAAATGGAATGATATCTAATGCATGAAACCCATCCACGTGATGTTTATGTCCATTCATGTTCTAGCCATTATTACATCTCACCTCAGTACCCAGGAAGGTGGGTCGGATGTACAGACTGGCAGAGTCAGACTTGGGCACCCACTCCTGATCCAGCTGTATCAGCCTCTTGATACACTCTACCAACTCTGCCTTGTCAAAGGCCTGTGAAGAAGGGATGGGTGAGAAGGCAGAGTGAAGATAATGCAGCAAAGGAAAAATACGACCTTCGGAAATAATAGGAAATTAAATGGCAATCACTGCAGAACAAATCAGCAGAGGTGGGCAATCTATGGCCTGATAAAATACAGCCCATGGTATAGCTTTGAATTTTACCAATAGTGAATGTCTTCAATTATATTGGAAGTACAGTGCTCTGCATACATTTTTTGGATACTGACATAAGTTGTGCTCTTTGTTATGTCTGTACTCTAGCACACTGAATTTGAAAGGAACCATGAGTAAGAGGTTATAGTGTGGACAGACATTTTTAATTTAAGGTTATTTATCATCCATTAATCTTGAACAGTGTAGGAATCGTAAATTTAGGTGTTATATTTAGTAACTGGTTGCAAATCCTTTGCATCTGATCTCTGCCTGCATCTGACCCATAGACAACACCAGACACTGGGTATCTTCCCGGGTGATACGCTGCCAGGCCTGCCCTGTAGCCATCTTTAGTTCCTGTTTGATTCACCACATTTTTGTCTTCAGACTTGCCTTTCGCAAGTGAAACACATGCCCAGTTGAACTCAGGTTGGGGGATTGACTTGACTGAAAAAACCTGTGGTTGCTTTAACAGTATGTTGGTGTACATTGACATCCCTAACATGGGAAGACTATGTATTAAAAGGTCTGTGATTCCAACGGTTCAGAATTTATATGTAAATACCCTATAAATAAAGCTGACAGTCGGCACTTTTGCCTTTTAGTCTTTGCTTCATTCCAAATCCAATGTGCGTGAGTACAGAGCCAAACCAAAAAACGTAGGCACTGCACTGTATTTTAAAAATGATATACCTTTCTCTACTAACTACCCTTTTCTGTCCCATAAATGATGTATAATGAAATATGTGGCCCTAAAGCCAAAACGTTTCCCACCCCTGCCATAGAAATGTCAAAGACAAACATACGGTTCAATTTAACTACGTTTCAGTCAGTGTGTGGTATATCATTGCAAAACAATCTCCTAGTTCCTTTTATCATTCTGTAATGTTCTTTCTTACTGGCAGGCATGCTCTTTGCGCAGACTTGGCCATACGGTTCATGTTGAGCATGGGTCTGAAGAGACGAACTTTGTCATCAGCATCCCGGTACGCTTTCATACCCTCAAACAACTGAAAATAGATAAGTAGAGAAAGAAACATCATGTGGACTGGGCAACAGGAGAGAACCACTGACCTGAATTGGGATGCCATATACAAATGACCCATCAGTTTGATTCCTGAGTCAATTTATAGAATGTGTGAATGCTAGTGAGGATACAACCCATGAGGGTGCATGTTAGCCACTTCCGCTATATCCCATCTAGTGGGCTTCAAAAATCTAAGCTTTACTTACAGTTGTTTGTATATCCTGGCAAAAATTGTGAAATGTAGGCATTGATTTAGAAAATATGACTGAGGATGCAATTTTTTTGTAATTTTAATTAATCAAATGATGCCATTTATTTTCACATAGTTTTTGACTCCTTTTTAAATCATGAGGATAACAGGAAACACCCAAATGGCCCTGATCAAAATTTTACATGCCCTTGAATTTTTGTTCTTATTACAGATAAGCAAGGTGACACATACAGTGGGGCAAAAAAACATTTAGTCAGCCACCAATTGTGCAAGTTCTCCCACTTAAAAAGATGAGAGAGGCCTGTAATTTTCATCATAGGCACACTTCAACTATGAGAGACAAAATGAGAAACAAAATACAGAAAAATCACATTGTAGGATTTTTTGGGGGAATTTATTGGTAAATTCCTCGGTAAAATAAGTATTTGGTCAATAACAAATGTCCATCTCAATACTTTGTTGTATACCCTTTGTTGGCAATGGCAGAGGTCAAACGTTTTCTGTAAGTCACAAGGTTTTCACACACTGTTGCTGGTATTTTGGCCCATTTCTCCATGCAGATCTCTTCTAGAGCAGTGATGTTTTGGGGCTGTCACTGGGCAACACGGACTTTCAACTCCCTCCAAAGATTTTCAATGGGGTTGAGATCTGGTGACTGGCTAGGCCACTCCAGGACCTTGAAATGCTTCTTACGAAGCCACTCCTTTGTTGCCTGGGCGGTGTGTTTGGGTTCATTGTCATGCTGAAAGACCCAACCACGTTTCATCTTCAATGACCTTGCTGATGGAAGGAGGTTTTCACTCAAAATCTCACAATACATGGCCCCATTCATTCTTTCCTTTACACGGATCAGTCGTCCTGTAGGTATGGTGTTCTTTGGATGCAACTCAGCATTCTTTTTCCTCCAAACACGACGAGTTGAGTTTTTACCAAAAAGTTCTATTGTGGTTTCATCTGACCATATGCCATTCTCCCAATCCTCTTCTGGATCATCCAAATGCTCTCTAGCAAACCTCAGACGGGACTGGACATGTACAGGCTTAGGCAGGGGGACACGTCTGGCAATGCAGGATTTGAGTCCCTGGTGGCTTAGTGTGTTACTGATGGTAGGCTTTGTTACTTTGATCCCAGCTCTCTGCAAGTCATTCACTAGGTCCCCCTGTGTGGTTCTGGGATATTTGCTCACCATTCTTGTGATAATTTTCACCCCACGGGGTGAGATCTTGTGTGGAGCCCCGGATCAAGGGAGATTATCAGTGGTCTTGTATGTCTTCCATTTTCTTATAATTGCTCCCACAGTTGATTTCTTCACACCAAGCTGCTTACCTATTGCAAATTCAGTCTTCCCAGTCTGGTGCAGGTCTACAATTTTGTTTCTGGTGTCCTTTGACAGCTATTTGGTCTTGGCCATAGTGAAGTTTGGAATGTGACTGTTTGAGGTTGTGGACAGGTGTCTTTTGTACTGATAACAAGTTCAAACAGGTGCCATTAATACAGGTAATGAGTGGAGGACAGAGGAGCCTCTTAAAGAAGAAGTTACAGGTCTGTGAGAGCCAGAAATCTTGCTTGTTTGTAGGTTACCAAATACTTATTTTACCGTGGAATTTACCAATAAATTCATTAAAAATCATACAATGTGATTCTCTGGATTTTTTTCATAGTTGAAGTGTACCTATGATGAAAATTAAAGGCCTCTCTCGTATTTTTAAGTGGGAGAACTTGCACAATTGGTGGCTGACTAAATACTTTTTGCCCCACTGTACACAGAGGGAAATTGCATTTTATGATGAATGCAGCATGTTATCAGAAAATTCTGGCAAACAATTTGCATTCTTCTGCACGAATGCTGCGCATGGGATGCTCTTGTACTCACCAGCATGACAATGACCCTAAGCGTAAGGCCAAGTTGACCCTCCAGAGGTTACTGCAGAAAAAGGTGAAGGGGTCTGGAGTGGTCATTAAAGTCTCCTGACCTTAATATCATCGAGACACTAGGGAGATCTCAAAACGTGCAGTTCATGCAAGACATCCAAAGTCTTTGTATGACCTGGTGGCAATTTGCCAGGATGAATGGGCAGCTATACCACCTGCAAGAATTCAGGGGTCTCATAGACAACAATTACAAAAGACTGCATGTTATTATTGATGCTAAAGGGCTATACACAATATTGAACTATGGGTATGCAGACTTTTGAACGGGGTCAGTTCATTTTTTTCTTTGTTGCCATTTGTTTCAGGATTGTGCCATTCTATGTCACGACTGCAGGTAAGGATCCAAGTCCGGACTAAGGAGGAACGGAGCCGTGACAGGTAGCGGGTACGGGAACGGGCAGCCAGACGTCTCATGTAGCGATAGCGAAAGAACAGATGAGCAGCAGGCAGAGTATTCGGGGACGGACAGGTGGTCGGTAAACGAGCGGGCGGCAGCAGTACAGTCAGGGAGTAGGCAGAATAGTCGGGGACAGGAGAGAGGTCAGAACTCTGGCGGGGAACAGACGTACAGACAGGGCTCAGGCAGAATAGTCAGGGACAGGCGAGAGGTCAGAACTCCGGCGGGGAACAGACGTACAGACAGGGCTCAGGCAGAATTGTCAGGGGCGGGCGATCGGTCGCTACACGGAGAAGCAGGACGAGAGCTTGTTGAGTGCTAGATGTGGCATGTGAACATAAACCAATGATCCGGCAGGGGAGAAGTGGCAGGGAGTTGTATATGTATGTGTGTTGATGAGGTGAATGGGGACAGGTGTGTGAGTGGTGACTGGTGACAGATGCGTGACTTGGTGTGCACTGAAACTCAAGAGCGCGGGCGCCCTCTGCTGCGCACTCGCGGAGGCAGGGAACTTGACAGTACCCCCCCCGACGTACGCCCCCAGGCGGACCACCCGGGGCTTCAGGCCGACGGCGATGGAAGTCACAGAGCACCAAGGGATCCAGAATCTGGCGGCGGGGCACCCAGCACCGCTCCTCAGGCTCATAACCCTCCCAGTCCACCAGGTATTGGACCCCACGGCCATGGCGCCGGGAGTCCATGATGCGACGAATCGTGTAAGCAGGAGCCCCGTCGATGACAGGGGGAGCAGGGGGACGTGGAGGAGGAGGAAGGAGCGGACTGTGGAGGACAGGCTTCAGGCAGGAGACGTGGAAGGTCGGGTGTACCTTGAGGGACGGGGGCAGTTTCAGCCGAACCGCCACCGAGTTAATGACGCGATCCACCACGAAGGGACCAATGAAACGGGGAGAGAGCTTGCAGGACTCAGTCCGTAGCGGCAGGTCTCTGGTAGACAACCATACTTTGTTGCCCACGGCATAGGACGGGGCCGGCACACGGCGGCGGTTGGCGCTTGCCCGGTAGTTCCCGGATGACCAGAGCAGTGTGGATCTGGCGCGGTGCCAGGTGCGGTGGCAACAGTGGATGTGTGCCTGGACGGAGGGAACAGACAGGTCCCTTTCCTGGGATGGGAACAGCGGGGGTTGGAATCCAAAGAGGCACTGGAACGGGGACATTCCAGTAGCGGACGTAGGTGTGTTGTGGGCATACTCCACCCAGGTAGTCCGTAGACACAGAATACCTCCCTCACCAGTATGGCTGCCATCTCCTTGGCTGAGGGAAGTTTGGGCAGGGGAAGGAACCTGGCAAACTTTCTAAACCGGTCCACGACTGTCAGAACGACCGTATTACCATCGGAGCAGGGCAACCCAGTTACGAAATCCAGGGACAGGTGTGACCAGGGACGTCGAGGGACAGACAAGGGCTGTAGGAGTCCTGAACTGGGCCGAGTGGACTGTTTATTCTGGGCGCAGGCAGGGCAGGCAGTGATGTAATCGTGCGTATCCTTTCTCATGGATGGCCACCAAAAATGCCTGCGGAGAAAGGATAACATGCGGGCCAGGCTGGGATGGCACGTAAGTTTTGATGCGTAGGCCCAGTCTAGTACCGCCGACCGAACCGAGTCGGGGACAAACAGGCAACCAAGGGGGTCGTTTCCTGGTCCTGGGTCACGCAGGAGAGCTGCCTTTACGGTTTCCTCGACTCTCCAATGCGCTGCGCCGACTACGCAGCGCCCAGGTAAGATCCCATCGGAGGTGCACGCGACTCCTCTCCCTTAGAGAAGACTCGCGATAGGGCATCAGGTTTGCCGTTCTTCGATCCAGGTCGGTAAGTGAGGGTAAAATCTAAACGGGAGTAGAACAGGGCCCACCTGGCTTGGCGAGGGTTAAGGCGCTTGGCGGAACGGACATATTCCAAGTTTCGATGGTCAGTCCAAACGAGGAACAGCATCTCCGCACCCTCGAGCCAATGCCGCCACTCCTCTAAGGCAACTTTAACGGCTAGCAGTTCACGATTACCGACATCGTAGTTCTCCTCGGCAGGCGACAATCGGTGTGACAGAAACGCTCAGGGATGGAGCTTGCCATCCCAGGTGCGTTGGGATAGCACAGCTCTCACCCCTACATCCGCGGCGTGAACTTCCACCGCAAATTGACGTGATGGATCGGGTTGGGAGAGGACGGGCGCCGAGGTGAATCGGGTCTTCAGGTCCCGAAAGGCTTCGTCTGCCACCGGGGTCCAGACGAAAGGGCTGGCGCACGACGTTAGGGCAGTCAAGGGGGCGGCCACCCGGCAATCAGGGAGTAGGCAGAATAGTCGGGGACAGGCGAGAGATCAGAACTCTGGCGGGGAAAAGACGTACAGACAGGGCTCAGGCAGAATTGTCAGGGGCGGGCGATCGGTCGATACACGGAGAAGCAGGACGAGAGCTTGTTGAGTGCTAGATGTGGCATGTGACCATAAACCAATGATCCAGCAGGGGAGAAGTGGCACGGAGTTATATATGTATGTGTGGTGATGAGGTGAATGGGGACAGGTGTGTGAGTGGTGACTGGTGACAGGTGCGTGACTTGGTGTGCACTGAAACTCAGGAGCGCGGGCGCCCTCTGCTGCGCACTTGCAGAGGCGGGGATGTGACATTCTATTATGACTTACAGTTGAATGTGAATCCCATAAGAACTAAAAGACGTGTTTTGCCTGCTCACTCATGTTTTCTTTACAAATGGTAAACATTTTATAAAGGAATGCAAACTTTTGAGCACAATTGTATATTTATATACTTTTTGTATATAATGTATTTCAATTATGTGGTGTTTTTTCAAAATTCTTAGCATAAATCTCCAAACTGATCACACTTATAACACATGAATTCTTGCATTTGTTTGCTTTCATTTGGTTTCTAAACATCTTTCACCACCAGATCATGGATTCAAGTTTTTCATGAAAGATAATGAGTACATTGGTTATGTCATCAAAACATGACATAGTGCAATTCTCTAAGTTTGGTCATTGTAACAACCAGTTCCAAGAACAAACAACATAAGACTTCTGTTTCGTAATTGCCCTTTGAAATGCTAAATCTGTTACAGTGTATTACATTGTTTCTACGTCACAATGAATATCTTAATTGTTCATACACTGTGGGAAAACTATTTGGGTACTTTGAATCCAAACCTAATACTGGTCACCAGTGATGTCCTACTTGACATCTCCATGGGTTAAAGGAACTCATGGAGATGGCAGTCATAGACCTCCCAAGATTTCCAAAATCCATTACTAAACCACCTCTTAGGGTGGAACCTAACATTATCCTACTACCATTTAATTGAAGAACTCAATAAGGTGTGAAGCCCCAGCATTGTAAGACCCAAGCAAGGGACAATGTCCTACCATCCCATCTTTGAGTATGGCTGCACATATGGATATGTTTCCCCCACGTTGTCCTGGCAATTGGACAGTTGCTCAGCGGCCAATGATATTGCGCCAACGCTGTGTCGAGTTTTGGCCAAGTACAAGCCGGCTTTATCAACAAAGATGTACTTTTAATCATCATGTATTTCAAAGTGAAACATCTTTATAGATGACACACTGATGTTTAATCTTGTGTGTTGTGCTCAGTGAATTTCAACAATGGACTAATCGCACACCTGTTGTGTAATGAGCAGGTACTAGAAGGTACTAGAAGATGAAACATGAAATATATTCTTGGACATTGATGATGCTTGCATGCATGTGTTACTATTTAATGGAAAAGGAATGTCAAATGTACATAGTATTTTAAAAAGGGCTTTTTGGGTTGATTCTTTGTGATTTTCATATAAAGAGTTGTGAAGCAGTACCACATAAGCGAATAGTACTAAATCGACCAAAGAAACTGCAACCTCCCACTCAATCTCTCATCATCACTGTATTTTCTGATGAAAGACACGGAAATTGTGGCTATAGGATTTGAAGGCCCTGTCTACTCCATGCCTCGTTGTATGTGTGTGCGTGTGTGTGTGTGTGTGTGTGTGTGTGTGTGTGTGTGTGTGTGTGTGTGTGTGTAATAGTTTGGAGCCATTATTTATTGACAATGACCTAATTAGCAGCAGGCTAGATTCTCAGCACAATAAAGTCCTAATATAATCAAGACAAGTGCTGCACTTATATTCCTAACTTAACAATCACATATCTGTCCCAGCTTGAATATAACCATTATACAACATATTGAAAGGTTGTACTGAAGCACTTTACTTTTCAATGCAGGAACTCAGCCGCCCACGAATAATGTGTAGTAGTTAACTTGCAATACAGGTCTAATTTTAAAGAGAGACAGGTTCACAGGTGTTGCCCATTCTGTCACATGGACCATAAAAGCACAGATATAATGTTAAGAACTCTTTCAATAATAGACTTAAAAAAGAAAATGGGTGTCAATATTTGTGAAAAGATTTACGTTTACATTATATTTTATGTACTGCATATGTACGTACACCTACCAACTTACTTACACTGGCCTTTGTTGTTGTCAGGTGTGCAGAGACAACGGTCAGGGTGAGAAAGTAGGTACTTCTGTCACAAGGCCTAACAAGGTTTGATTACCCACCTGTACCGCATAATGCATGGCTGAGCAGGCAGGATGGAGAGACAGGTTATCAAAGGGCTTGATGTGGGGTTCCTCCCAGCCTCCTGTGCTGGTCCACTCTATGGTCAACATGTGGTCAGTGAACATGGTACCAAACACCAGGTTTGTCAGGTCTGGTATTGCCTTGGGGGTCTGGGACCGCTCAATGATGAGGTCAGCTGCCTGGGAGGAATAGCAATTGAAATGTAAAGTAATTATAAACATTGTTTGTCATTGTCCAGGATCACTTTTGTAAACTATAAAAATTATGTGTAATAGATTAAGAAGTGCTTCTCAATTGGATCAACTTATCCTTAAATGAAACACATTAACACCAATCAACCATAATATTAAGACCACTGACAGGTGAATTGAATAACACTGATAATCTCATTATCATGTCACTGGTTTCCGGTCTGCAGTGGTCAGTGCCTATCAAAAGTGGTCCAAGAAAGGAAAAGTGGTCAACTGGCAAAGGGTCATGGGTTGCCAAGGCTCATTGATGCACGTGGGGAGTGAAGGCTGGTCCGTGTGGTCTAAATCAATAGATGAGCTACTTTAGCTCAAATTGCTGAAAGAGTTAAGGCTGGTACTGATGAAAATGTGTCAGAACACACAGTGCATCACAATTTGTTGCGTGTGGGGATGTGTAGCCGCAGACCAGTCAGGGTGCCTATGTTGACCTCTGTCCAATGACAAAAGTGCCTACAATGGGCAGGTGACCATATCAGAACTGGACCATGGAGCAATGGAAGCAGGTGGCCTGGTCTGATGAATCACATTTTATTTTACATCACCTGGATGGCCGGTTAATGTGCATCGCTTACCTGGAGAAAGCATGGCACCAGGATGCACTATGGTAAGAAGGAAAGCCAGTTCAAGCATTGTGATACTTTGGGCAATGTTCTGCTGGGAAACTTTGGTCCTGCCATTCATGTGGATATTACTTTGACATGTATGAACTACCTAAGCATTTTTGCAGACCATGTGCACCCTTTCATGGCAACAGTATTCCCTGATGGCATTGGCCTCTTTCAGCAAGATAATGCGCCCTGCCACAATGCAAAAATGTTTCCGGAATGGTTTGAGGAACACAACAAGGTCAAGATGTTGACTTGGTCTCCAAGTTCCCCAGAACTCAGTCCATTCGAGCATCTGTGGGATGTGCTGGACAAACAGGTCCAATCCATGGAGGCTCCATCTCGCAATTTACAGGACTTAAAGGATCTGCTGCTAACATTTTGGTGGCAGATTCCACAGCACTTCTTCAAAGGTCTAGTGGAGTCCATGCTTCAATGGGTCAGGGCTGTTTGGGTGGCAAAAGTGGGACCTACACAATATTAAGCAATTGGTCATAATGTTATGGCAGACCTAACCCTATTATTGCAATTTATTAACATATTATCAAATGTTTTATATACAAAGCTTGTTTAAGGTGTGAACCTTTGTGCAGTTACAGATTTAAGGACTTAGTGCAAGTGCAAAATAAAATAAAAACATGTTGCATTGATTAAACTAAGTGGGTAAGTAAAATCTGGTGGGTAAATGATTGGGTATCGAATGTACCAATCAAATGTGGGATCTGTAGGAAAACGTTTGGGAGGGATTCTTCTAAATAAAAGAAGTCTGGTCAGTTTGGTGTTACCCATACTGGTCAATGAAAACATCCCATGCCAAGAGTTAGGGAGATCCCTGTGGACATCAAAGTGAGAGCACATCAGCCTGGCTATACAACTATTTATTAAATTCTTGAGTTGCATCAGCACACTGTGAGGCAAATAATTTACAAATGGAAAGAATTTAACATTACAGCAACACAGCCTAGAAGTGAAAACCCTTCTCAAATATCCCCACAAGAAATAGAGTCACAAGATAAATATTACATCAGGTAAATGCCAACCCAAACATAACATCTGGAGATGTGCAAACCTCCCTTGCTGCATCTTTGGTTACGGTCCATGCTTCAACAATAAGAACACTGAATAAAAATTGCATTTATGGGAAGGTTGACTGTGCTGTCAAGAAATAACTAAACTTAACTTTGTCAGAGACCATCTGGAAAAACCTCTAGGTTTCTATAAGTCCATTCTCTAGACAGATGAAAACTGACCTTTCTAGTCTCATCAAAACCACCAAAATAACTTTATCCCAACAGTTAATCATGGTGGTGGGAATGTCATGATCTGGGGCTGCTTTTTTTCTCTGGATCTGGTCAACTGCACATCATTAAGGGAATTTGTTAACAGATCTCCTGTCAGGTTGTAAGGCAAGGAGTTTAATAGGGTACATACTTTCAAACAGAACTGTATTTACAACTCTTCTATCCAACTCTTAGTATAAGACACTATAGGCTTTAACATTTCAAGGACATACGCCGTTCAATAAACCATTACAATCACAGAGGACACCTAACAAAATCACTCTCAAGCAGTTTCCTTTACTATAGAATGAATTACTCTCTCCCAAACCCAACCATTATTCAAAGTGTTGGGGTAAATATTAAACTGACCATAGATCAGAATCTCTCAAATGCTCTGCTGTGGTTGGATGCTTACAGCATTTATCTAGATTGTAACTTGTCTGAGATGTACCATGTTGCAGTATCCTAGATCGTAGGGACGAGGTGGTTGCCACTGACCTAAGATCTCTCACTTACTGTACAGCACTAGTTACCTATGTATTTACGTATCAAGTCACCAATATGATACAATGAAAATAACTGTCACCTTTAGTGTGTAGACTTGAGAACATACAGCCCTGTTTACAGAAGTGGCTCATGCTGTTCTAGCGGTCTTACCTGTTGTCTAAATTGAACATATCCTAGCGATGGGTGGGTTCAAATTAAGCCTACTGAACTTGGAGCCAAATCTTTCACCCATTTCCTGTCAAAAAATCATAAAACGCCCAAAAATTATTAACATAAAAGAATGGTACTTGACCATATTAGGTGATTGAGTTCCAAGTAATTCATGGTCAGCTTAACCTCACCCGCCTAGGAATTACCAAGCTATACATAGCCTACACTACATCCAGTTGCGATTGCATAAGCTATTGCGAAACAAGAATCAACATGTGAAACAACGTAGATTTTTGGTTTGAAAAGATTGAGATACTCTTTTAGGGTTAATAAATGCTATCCATATAACGGTATACCTTCACATTTAATACATGTTTATGTATTTTAAGTTTATATATGAATCAAAGTTGGTTTGGTCTCTGTAGTTTAGCCTCTGTAGTTGATACTGTTAGTATACCCATGAAAGCCATAGAATAAATCCCATTGAAGAAATTACATTTAGCTCAATGGAAGTTTAAAAGTTAAATAACAGTTATATATGTCATCATTAAAATATTATTAATACTTTAATATTATTTAGTATTAAAGATTTCAAAAAGTTGTATGCAAGCAACCTGATCCTATCCGCTCTGCAAGTATAACATTTATAGATTAAATGCTGTGGAAGGAGTAGTGTGCCAAATAATATTTATTTAATGAAGAAATAACAAACATATTGTGGACTTTAGCCTTGCAAGACCAAAAATTAATTAATGAGTTAAGTTGAGCAGTTCTCAACACTTATGGACATAGATCGTTCTTGAGCATCTCACCAATTACAAGAGATCTTTTAGTTCTGGGTTAACCAAGAATAGTCTCAGAATACTATTGAAGCTGAAGCAATTATCAGTCGTCAGCAACTATTAGGCCAGTGTCTCAAACCATAATTAATTAATTCTAGGCATAATCAAGTTTTATGTTGATCTACAGCAGGCCTATGTGTGTTAGAGGATGAATAACCATAATGATAAATTAATTATTGTTAGTTTTATCTGCCATCATTGTTGCCAATGACAACTCTCTTCACTTCTCTCCCCACATTTTGTTCAACCTCAGTCTCCCCTAATCATTAAATCACCACCCGTTGACTGCTTTGCTGTGACCTCCCTGTGCATCATGGGAGAGCAGAGTAAAGAAGACCTAAGCTTGTGGCAGAACATAGGGCACAGCCTGATTGACAGGTGGTGCTTAACACAAGCTGGGAAAGTTGATTCTCCTCACCGAAGACACGGGACCTGGTCAACTTGGGCCCTCGTCCTCCACAAAGGGCCTCACAACATGGCATCTGGGGTAAGGACAGTTGATTCAGGGCCACAGGCCAAACAAGGGTCTTCAGGGTTAACTATCAATTTAAATTTTTCATCTGTTGGGTCTTGAACTACAACTTTGTGTGGATTTCTCAGAGCTAGTTCTGTTAAGGCTGCTGTATCACAGTTTTTTAAGAGGAAGATGTTTGATACGTGGGCAGAGAGATTGGAGACAGGGGTAGGTGTCCATGTCAGTATGATTTGAATGTTTTGATTGACAACCAAATAAGATTATATTAATAACACAATAATATCCAGGAAACATGAAGAAGGCAAGTAATTCACCTAATTCCGCAAACTGTCTGCTAGTTGGAGACTTCTGATTACCATTTACATTCAATTTACATTAATGATGCCATATATGCAATTTCTAAATTGTACATATTTACAACAATAAGGCAGTTCTACGAATTTGTTAGACACCATCAGACCTATTGCAACAAACATTGCTTTCACTGTATAAAGGAATACAATGTTACCTTGAAGCTGTGCACGCTGTTTTCTGTGCAATTACTGAAAACATCTTTGCCAAATCCCTGAAAAGACATTGTTAACAGCTTTACATAGGTAAGACAGGAATGAAAAACAGTGTGGTTTTCCAATGTACATTTAATGAGGATACGACTATAGGTATTGCCTGTGGGGATTGTGTTCAGTTCCCTGCTCTGCAAACCACAGTGGCACATCTTAGTGATATCTTTTACCAGCTGAACTTACTTTTCAGAAGTACTCTTAATGTACAGGCCAAGTCTGTACATTTAGAGACAAAAATGCTTTGGGATTTCCCATCATGTTCTGCCAGCATGTTTTTTTTATTTGATGTTTAATATTGGCTTTTTGTGTGTTTTTATGGAAGCCAGTCCTAGCCAATTATTCTCTTACATGATTTGTAAGGAAATCAGTCCTGTAATTAATTTAATGAACTTCCCTTACAGGTTTTCCTTGAATATAAGAATTCTATAGGATGGTTGTGAATCATGATAGAAAATCGTCGACGATTTTTTTTACTAGGGCACAGAAATTATGTCATTTTGTGCCCTAGAAATATCAGATGTCAAATCATTATGATCCATTGTAGGAAAATGATGTGTCGTTGGTAAGAAGCCAATAACACTGTAGCTACTATGTATAAGGGGCGACTGGCGAATCTTGTTGGGGTGATTCGATTCAAGTATGTCGTCATTCGCTACGGCTGCCATCTTAAAATACATTGACATAATGTAGGAATGTTCAATCATTTACCACTGTCATAGGAAAATGAAAGAAAATCTACAGCACACGCCGGGTGTTAATAAAACAAGTTTAGCCTAATAAATTGAAATACTGGTGTTGTTCTGCCGCAAATTGTAGAACACAATAAGCTAAAAGGCTATGAACGAGAACGCGTCAGGAATTGTTTTCCAGTCGCATCAAATAAGGCAAGGTTCACGTATAGGCTACAGGCGGCAAGGAAAGCCTACAGGACCGTAAACGCGAGGACATTTACCTTAGGAGATTGAGCGCTCGCAGCAGATGCGGGGATGTCTGAAGCACTCGCCATGATGAACACGCAACTGGAGGCGCGCTGTGCCTACGCAGAACACTCAGCTAAGCCGCTTACAGATAAACATTTGTTTGCCACGGAGCTCGTTATATAATGCTATATCTACGTACATGGGCCAACCACAACTTTACGTATTAGTTTCAAATGTGTTATTTGCAATAATTTTTTTTGCAATTAACGTTTTGTGGGATACACATCTACCTGGAGAACATTAATGCGTTTATGATTAAGCCCTCACAAACTTGGGACTGTCACATTATAAGGCATAGTCAACTGGATCTGTAAAGTAGGGTTGACATAGTCTTTCCATGAGAAGTCCCTGTGGAAAGCGCAATGAAATTTTTTTACCACCTTAGACATTACTTCGAATAGTCGGGGAGTATCTAGTCTACATACACTGTCAACTGAAAACAATTACATTAAAATAACTTTGACATAATATTTAGGATAATAAGAAGCTAAAAAGTATTTGTTTCATCAACATATTTTAGGTAATTCTATCGAATAGATTTGAGGTTTGTTGATCTAATTTCTGTTTATTTGAAAAGGTTGTAGAGATTTTCAACTGAAGTTAGATTAAAAGGTTTTTAAATATAGGAATGAATTCAAATAATTCCTCCACATTTTTAGAAATATGTTGAAAGTTTTTGTGTAAAGTAATAATATGTTAAGTTAGTATGTTCGGGTCAGTTCATAACTAACCAGTGTCTTTATTTGATCATTATTCACCATTGCTTTTATTTCATTGATCATGGGTCTGAACTGCCTTTACCTGGTCACTTAATTAGGAACTTCCTCAGAGTGCTCTTACAACTCTGTGAGGAATGGAACATGAAACGTATTTCTGAGGTATGGGTGTAGCCAGAAGAGTGAGTTACACTCAACAACCAAATGTAACTTTTTAACCAAAAATCACTAAACTACCAAAACCAGATATTTCTCACTGTGTCAAAAGCCGGATCAAATTGACAAAAGTAGTTAAGGGCATCAGCCGAGATCAGAAGGTCATTAACAATTTTATGGGTGCATTTTTAAGAGTGAGGTGACAAATAACCTACAGTCCTTACTGAATGAGCAGAGGGGCGAATTAAAACCCATGCTGCAGACTGTTTATGATTGTTCCAGTTCACCGACACGAGGACTATCCTATTTTAAATACATTACATTGAGTTATAGCGTTAATCATGATTGATATTCTGCAAAAACGTGCACGTTGGGATTATTTCTATTCTTAATATCTCAAAAACATCAGCTGGACATAAGCAGGTTAATTTTATTAATTGTATTCGTAAAATAGGTTATCCCCCATTCTCCCTTCAACAATCTAAATGACAGCACGCTTGTTTTGTAAAATAAATAACCTACAACGGGCTAGGCAGGTAACATTTTACTGATATCATAGTTAAAACCAAGTGGTAGAAATTCGTTTGTTAAACAGCTCCGATGGGTTATCGATAATAGATACACATCTCGAGATATACATCTCGTTTTTAAAGATCATTCGAGCGTCAATAGGATCGATACCAGTTTCCGTTTTTTTCGTCTAAGTTCAACGACTACTTATTTTAACAGTGTTTATAACAATATACCTCAAACCTGAAATATGGAAATAGGTAGTCTTTCTTAGGCTAGACGTATAGACGTAATTGTTTTGTCATTTTACCTAAGTGATTCCCAGAGCTCTGGATAATACAAGAAGCTGTCCCCTACTTGAAAGTACATAAGTCACTTTTAATAATAAAAAGTATCGGTATTGGTATCGATATTGGAGATCCTGGCCTTGGATTACTTCTTGTGTTATCTTCTTATTTATAAATTATAATTACTGTTACTTTTTTACTTTTAACTGCACTGCCGGGAATAGATAAAACAAGCATTCCATTGCCATAACTTGTTATGGCAAAAGACAAATAAACCTTTTGAACTACTTTAAAAATTGACATGTTGGGTTGCAGAACTGTGTAGGCTACAATGATAGCTATTAGCCACACGAGGTCAGTGTTGGATTGGTTTAAATGCATGATTGACTTGGTCGTTTTCAAAAGCAGACACAAACCTATTTATACTTAGTTCTAACATACCTTCTGCTTTGGCCCACATGTGTAGTCCACGTGCTTTAGACGCATTGTGATAATGATTCTAATGCGATCACTTAAGACTAAACAGATAAAATTAAGTCAACATCAGCACGACGGACGTGTGTAAATGAGGTTCACTTTTTTCATTAACTTTCTTAGTCGAGGTTTCCAACTTTTTCATGATACGTTTAGTGTTTTGGGTTATATTTTGTCAATGGCTGCTCAGTCAACACCTAAACAACCAGGTGAAACTATCAGACCGGGTTGACTTAATTCATCAATCAAGTATAAGGGAGGAGCGAGTAACCGGCTTACAATCGGCCCTTCGCGGATTGTGGGGCACAAATGACAAGTGTTGTTTGAGTGAGAAGACTATCAAACAAATCCCCACTTCAGCGAGCATTACTATTTACGTTTACCAAGTTAAACTACACCGTGAAAAGGGAGTTTGGTAAGTCTGCATCCAATGCAATTAAATGAGCACATCTGCCTTACATTGAACTGAGGTCAAACATCCGCTCCTTGCCTATTTTCATTTCTGAATAGTACAAGGTTAATTATGCATGCCTGCTATATTCAAACGTTTTATTATGGTAATATCTATGTTTATTTTGTTACGTCAAATGGTTCGTTAACGGTTTGCATCAAAAATAAGCACAAGTGGCCCAGGTAAGATTGTTCCTTTTATCAAGGCTAATTTTAAAGGTGTGTACTTTACTGTCTTTGGATACTACCCATCAAAGACAATAATCCCAAGAACGGAAGAATGATCTATCAAAAGAATTAACTATAAAAAAACGATAGTCAAATTGAGAAATTCATTCATGAAAATTGGTTATTGCGCTGTTGTACAATTCCTGTCTCTAAATCGCTCTCTGTTTTCTAGATTTCCTTTTCCTGCCCGCTCCAGTATGGAGGTTGGATTAACCAATCGGCAACGTCACAACCCTGTAGACAGTATCTGTCGTAAACTGCAGACCATTCAGCGGCAGGATCATAAGACAAACCCCACCTCGCCCTTCCAGATCCCCAAGTTCACATCCAGCAGCTACAACAGCCCCCAATATAGCCTGCGCCGCAACCTTGAACCGATCTTAAAGAAGCGTGAGGTTGAAGAGATGTTGACACCCAAAGGGTCACCCCAGCTTTCCAAAAGTTCGCACTGTCCCACACCCTCCGCTCCTTTCACCCCCACCATGAACACCCCCAACCATGTAAACACAACTTTCAGTGTCACCAGTACTCTCGGGGAGCGGAGGGGTGTGGGGGTTGGCATGGGAGTAGAAGAGCAAGGGAAAGGATGGCAGAGGACTTGTTCCACCCCGGCCTTCCAGACTAGGGAGTCTTATTTCAGCTTCTCCCGTGGTTCCCAGTTTACAAAGCCTGATGAGGGTACGGAGGCGGAGCCAGAGAGGCACAGGGCCTCGTCTCTGTTTCACATGCACTCACCCGGGCATGGCGTAACATCCTACAACGTCAACTTCTGCTCGTCAGACTCCACGGCCAACCTGTTGGAGTGTGAGCTTCCTTACCCGGCCCTGGTGGTTAAGAGGCTGTCCTTGGGAAACGGTAGGAGAAATGCGCACTTCAGGTCATAGTTGGATTTGGGGGATGATATCGGGCACATAAATGACCACCGTATGACTGTTTAGCCATGTGACTAAGCATTCGTCACATGTCTAAACAAGGATCCCTTGTAGCACTGAGGACATTTGGCTGGGAAGCTAAGAGGCAGTGCAAGGGATTGGGGAGGTGTTGCATTAGGTGTGTGTGTGTGTGTGTGTGTGTGTGTGTGTGTGTGTGTGTGTGTAGGAGCCATGTTTTCCCCTGAGAAGCGGAAGGAGACGCTGGCAGAGGTCAGTCTGATCTGTGAGGAGGATCTGCTCGACACGATCTTCCACGCCTGTGACACCCAGCGCCGAGGTGAATAGTTGTGCGGTCCCGTAGCGTCAAGTAACCTGATTAAGCTCGTGTGTCAATTTACACAGGATTATTTAGGGAAATTCTATTTCTTGCAAACCACACCACTGTTCAATTAAGTCTCCTAATTTGTGAGACACTTTTCTAGACCTTGCATTTTTTAAGTCTTTAGTGTGGTCAAATTCTATGGTCTTTGTACTGTCTAGCAGTTTGGACTTCATCCCAGAGGAGGTCTGTAGATTTATAGATTACAATTTCCTTGGTATTGAGGAGTTTTCTCTTGTTTAGCGTTTGCTGAAAGTTAGGTTCAATATGGATATTCTAGTATACCAGGGTTTTGATATTCAATCGGGCATGTCGGTGTCTAGCTTTGACTTTTTTGGGGGGATAATATCTGTTACAGAATAATCAAAGTCCTTAGGTGGAGGAAAGCTATGTGTTCAGGGCGCTGTTAAGGTGGAGGAAAGCTATGTGTTCAGGGCGCTGTTAAGGTGGAGGAAAGCTATGTGTTCAGGGCGCTGTTAAGGTGGAGGAAAGCTATGGGTTCAGGGCGCTGTGAAGTGATGACTGCAACCTGGTCCCTCCTTGGTACTCCTCTTCAGGTAAGGTGTATGTGTCTTGCATTGTGGACTACCTGCGCCACACCACCAGCCGTGGTTCCGAGGACAGCGGACTGGAAGAGCTGTGTAACATGCTGGATCCAGAACGCAAGGATGTTTCCATAGACCTGGACACCTACCACGCCATCATGAAGGAGTGGATCGATGACTGCAGGAATAATGGGTAACGTTCAATCTGAGTTTTTTTATGGTCCAGAAGAACACCCTTCCCTAGGTTTTTGCCTGTAGAGGGCACTGTGTTCTAACTTTCAGATGAAACAAATGTAATGTAAGCTAATATCTGTTTGGTCCCAAATTTGTTAGGTCAGAAAGACATTTATAAAAACGGAACCAAATGTAGCCTGACCAAAGAGCTTGTTGCACTTGCTTTCATAGCGTGCGTGCGTGCATGCGTGCGTGTGTGTGTCCGCCCATCCGTCTGTCATGTTTTGGGGTGTTGTCTGTGTCCACTCCCCCACAACCATAGGGACGACACTCCAGAAGAGCTGACACAGGAGCCTGTCAAACTCAGAGACGGCCTTTCAGGTAAATCGAATCAAGCGACTTAACGTACTGAGGGCATATGCTTTTGTTTTCTACATCACCTCTTAGTCTCTCCTACTGTCTCACTGTTTTTAGCAAATCAGTTTATTTCATTTTCTCAGTTTGAACATTGATAATTAGTTTTCCATTCTTGCTGTCTTTGTCTTCTCTACATCAGCTAAGAGGTCTGTCTTTTTGAATATGACCTCAGGCAGCCTGGAGGCCTTCGGAGGGGAGGTGTCTCGAGCAGATCTGTAAGTGTGGTGTGTGTGGTGTGTGTGTGGTGTGTGTGTGTGGTGTGTGTGTGGTGTGTGTGTGTGTGGTGTGTGTGTGGTGTGTGTGTGTGTGGTGTGTGTGTGGTGTGTGTGTGGTGTGTGTGTGTGTGTGTGAGACAGATAGGAATATACTTTGACATTTGCATTGTTTTAGATACATAAGGACATTCCAGCCCACGTTCCCAGTTGATTAGTGTCATCAGATGTTCAGAGTTGCAGTAGATGAGTCTCTTGCTTCTCTTCAGATTGATTACTAGCTAGCAGTTAGTGATGGGCCAGTAACCAAAACATTGCAGGTTTGAATCCCTGTGTCAAGAGTGAACATCTGTTGTGCACATGAGTAAAGCACTAAACCCCAATAGCTACTATGGCTTTTTACAAGATATTTCAGTATTTGCATATGTGTATGTATAAATAGAAATATTGTTTTTGTGGATAGCCTGCTGAAACACCGGACGACAAGTTGAAAACCCTATCCCTAGCTTAATCTGCTAAATATCATTCCTAATAATGTAACGTATGAGGAAAATATGTATACGCGGACTCCCCTAGCTGCAAGTGTGTCCAAATACTGTCATCAATATTCCAAGTAAAACACTTTTTGCAAATGTTTTAAGTGAACTAAGGTGATTCTGAAGACCAACCGTACTGGCATTTGTCTTCAAACCACTAATATTAAGTCCCAAACATTAAAATACAAAAGCATACAATATTTTACTGTGTGGGTTGTTTGTGCTTTTAATACCATGTTTTGTATGTGTCTTCTGAGGCTGACTGCGTGTCTTCCTTCCCCAGTGAGACGTCTGACCTGGTGTACTGTGTGGCCGACCTGCAGTTTAGTAACCAGAAACTTCAGGAGGAGGTGAGGAAGCTGAAGCAAACTATTGAGACCTTGGATGACAACAACCAGAAACTAGCAGAAGAGAACACAGAGCTCAAGTCACAGGCCAGAATGTATGTATTCAGTTCTGTTTTATATCCAGTCAGTTCAATTGTCAACCAACTTCAGTTGTTTCCTCATTGAAAAGCATAGAGTGGTCAAGGGCGGCCCAGCTGTCTAATATGCTGTGTACCACTCTAACTCAGCCCACTGCGCTTTCACAAACATAATCTTTCCCAACTGTCAAAAAAAGCATTAACAGCACGAAAAGGCAACCACAAAGCTTTGAAGACGACTGGAATTTTTGTCATTCCTGAATTGAGGGCTCAAGTTTTATTTCCCCCGTAGAAGCCAGCAGCTGGCCCAGAAGGAGAAGATGTTAAAGGAGGAGGTGGATGAGATGAAGATGACTTTGAGCTGTACAGAGGAAGGCCGGGCCAGGGCCTCAGCTCAGAACAAACAGATGGTATGATCATGCACATTTGAAAGGTTATTGGGGTCATATAATGGATTGAAACATTCCAGGATGGTGATATCTAAGTGACTGGGGAAACCGGTAAAAACGTCTCCTATTAAGAAGCCATTCCTAGCAGCTGGGACTCTGAAGACCCCAGTCTGTCAGCCTGTGACCCTGCCCCCCTACCAAACCAACAACACACACACACACACACATATATATACAGTATAATATAATATAAAGACATCAAACCCTGTTTAGGGTAAATTTCAATTAAAGGCAGTCAGTAAAGTTATTTCCAATTCTGTAATACACACAAAACATGAATTTTAAGGAAAATATACTGAAAAGTCAAAGCTGTATCAACATTTTTTTATATATATATATTTTTTCTTTCTATTTCTGGATTTTAAATCAGTTTACTTCCTGAATTTTCTGACTTAAATTTGACCTCAACCCTGATTTGGACCAACATCTCCCCAACAGGAGAAAGAGAACCAGAGTCTGATTGCAAAGATAAGCTCTCTTCAGGAGGAGGTATTGTACCTTTTTGCCCTTCTGACTTGATATGGAAGCAATTGTCTACAAGTCCACAATTAGTGTTGGGTCCTTTCATCATCCGTTAGCCGAGTCATCAAGGACTGCATTGGTCAGTTAGGTGATTTCTAAGGAGGGTTATGTGCATTTCTCAGGTCCTTTCATATTTTTCTCTTGCATGAATACAGCACAGGACATCTGAATATCTTAACAATAACAAAATCAAGGTCTTTTGTCATTGAAAATCAGAATTGTCGTCAACTTATAAAACATGTTAAATGGCAAATGGTCTATAAGACATTAGTTGACATACCAGTTGATCTGGTCTTTTCTGGACAAATTCTAAATGGCTCTGAGATCTGCCATTACTGACTTAAGAAGAGGAATCTAACGATTCACAACCCAATTGTAGTGCATTGTACTCTTAAATCTTTCAGGAGTCATTTCAAAGTTCCTAATTGAGTCTACCTGCCCAACACACACACACACACACACACACACACACACACACACACACACACACACACACACAATCTGTTTGGGTACCAATGATGGCCAAAATTCCATATTTACTCCGATCCACCTTGCCTCACCCCCATTTGTTCAATAGAACATCAAGATCTCAATAGAGATGGATGACCTCCAGAAGAGGATGATGAAATTGTGTGACCTGAACGCAGAGCTGCAGGTGGGTCCCTGCAAGAGCTGTGCATGAAAAGTTAATAGTTTGGCTTTTGTAACGTAGACTGGGGAGAAAATCGTTGATAGCAAAAGTCCGTTTCCGTTCCACGTTTAAACCCAGTTCTCAATTTAATAATACCGTTCATGAAGGTTCCAGCGGGACAATGTCCGTACCTAGATGTTGAATTTGTTGGAATGTTTTCAGCCTTTCATGGTACTTTGCAACAAGGCCTGTAATGCATTGTCGTGGTTTTAGTTCTGTTTCTGGCCTCTATGATCACAGATCTGTATGTGCCCATGTGCTGTCTGCTAGGACATTTTCTTTCACCCACAGGTCCAAAACCTTACCTTGGATGCTGTCTTGAGCGAAAAGGAGTCCATTATACTCCTGGTCAGTGACGTCTTTGCTTTTCTAATTGTTTGTTTGCCTGCTCCCTAACTAATGAAGACGTCATTAGTATAGCGGCGATTGGCCCCATGCTAACAGGACTGCGTAAAGCGAAGGTCGCATTTTAAATTGGCTGCCCAGTGCAGTGGCAGCTTCAAGAGAAGGAAGCCTTTTGATCTTACTCTTTCATCGATCTGACCTGATATGTAAAACCTTTCAGTCGTCATTTTCCTTGGGTTTAAATGCGGTGACAGTGTTAATGCGATCTCCCCTTTGTAGAAGAGCAGACAGATAGATGAGCTGAAGGCTGCAGTCGAGGAATACTCATCAGTGACAGAGGTGAGTTAGTGCGGAGAAAATCCAGCGCTGATCCCTCATCATTATCGTCTCCCCAGAACAGTAACACTTCAAGTCAATGCACTTTTCTCCATCACAAAGGATCGATTCCTTTGCACCGCCAACGAATCGATTCCTTTGTGCTGCCAACCAGTTCGGGACAACATGCATATGTCTTACTAAAGGATTAATATTACTGTTTAATGGTTGCATGGGGCGCATCTGATCACTAACCGAAAGGTTGCTTGATCGAATACTGGCATTGGCAAGTTGAAAAATGTCTTTCTGTCCTTGAGCAAGACTGCCCTGGATAAGAGTTTCTATTAAATAACTAATATAGATCAGTTGCAGCGGGCAGAAGTGTTGGTGTTTCCCTAACTTTAGGTTTGCCTGTTGTTGCCCCTGTCAGCTGTTGAGAGCAGACAAATCCAAGCTGGAGAGCCAGATGCACTTGATACACCCGGAGAGGGCAGCGTAAGTACACTGTGCTTTGACTGAGCCTGTAGCAGAAATGGGGAATGCTTTATTTTCCTTCTTACAGTTCAACTGCTATGTCCTTTTGTCTTTTTGATAAGCTTTTTCTCTCTCCCTGCCGCTGCATTCTGTGTTCAATGAAGTGGGGTGATTTTTGTGGTCTTTTCTTTTTGTTTCTCATCCTCTCCCACTCACTGTGTTCCCGCTGCAGTGAAGGCATCTCCCTGTCGGTGGCTTACAGATTGAACGAGAACATGTCAGGATCCCTGCAGACTGAACTGGCCCTTGCTCAAGCACCTATGGAGGTCAGTAAAATAATGAGTCCAGCATCTTCAGAAACAAATAGTCGCAGGCAATTAATTACTCTGAACAGCTTTGAGTCTGTGCTTGTAATGTGAATTCTTAACCGTAACAGATGGAGCACCTTCCTTTAATTGTTGTTGAAGAGAAAGTGACTTATCTAGGGATTGGTGCCACAAAATGCCAATAACTTCGATAATTATTGGGTCAATGAAATGAGGGTTTGAATATCTGGGAAACTGTACCGATATCATTTCTGGATGTGAATTTAGTATGAACACAGCACCACTGGAAAATGCAAACGGCTAGATGAAATACTCTACACCCTAACACTTTCTTGTTGTCATGGCTTCATACCATTAGTCAGTCCGCTTCAGTGTTACCGACCAGGGTTTGCTCTTTTATTCCCAGGGAGTACCGAGTGTGCCCTCAATGAGCTTTTTATCACCACTTGATGAGACTCTGGACAGGGAGGTGTTCTTGTTGCTGCAGGGGCCGGCGCCTGAACAGATGTCCCTGGAGTTCAAGAGCCTCATAAACCAAATGGTAGTCAATACAATTGGATACAGCTGATTAGCCTTGATGAATTCACCTAAGGGTTAGCCATTCTGGTAATCCACTAGAAAAATAATTGTTCTACAGTTCCACCAAGGATCTGCAATTGCTGTTTTATTTTTTGGTCAAAATCAGCAAGTTCTGCATTTTATGTGAAAGGTTGCACAGTTGACCAATCATTGCTCTATCTCGGCGTTAAACAGTGATTGCATAAATCCGACCCATCGTTTTAGTACCAAACAAGTGCTCAAAATGTAAACAGTCACTTCACAATTATGATTCAACCAAGCCAACACCTTTTTCCATACTAAATATTTTTTTGAAAATTGGCCAATCATCGTATTACCATGCATAATTGCTGCTTCAAAATCATGCATTTTGGCTGCCCATGTCAGTCTCCACCAAATCCTGGAGGGAATGATTATAGAACAAACTGGTATCTTAAATACCACACTTCAAAAGGAAGATTGGGCAATGACCAGCAGCACCTTATCAAACTATTATGTGAAGTATCCTGTGACTTGTTTCCAGGGTATGTAGATGGCTTGCCTCACGTTTATTGTTTTTCTGGTTTCAGAAGACAGACTTTAAGGAAGATCATGTCTCCATTTTGTCAACACTTCGAGGTCTTCTTGACTACTCTGCAGGACCGGAGGCTAGCGACGACCCCAAGCTGCAGGTTAGAAAGACAGTCAGACATTCACTCATCTTCCTCTCACAATATGTCTCTCAGAAAAACATACACACTAGAGACATTAGTGGCTGTTTCAAACATGACTCAAATGATGGAGGAGGATGTTGTTGAAGTGTGTGTGTGTGTGTGTGTGTGTGTGTGTGTGTGTCGTCTGTGTGTGTGTCTGTGTCTGTGTCTGGTTTCTCTCTGGATTAATAGATAGATGCAAATGCATATTTCCCCCCTATCCTCTCTTCACTTATCCTGTTGTATAAAAGTAGTGCAAAATGAAAGGTGGAAACGACACATGCAGACACAATGCATCTCGGCTGTTGAAATGCGCCCACTTTAGTTTGGAGTGGAGCATAGGGAGGAGATTAAAATGATTAGGACTCTCCCTCTCTGCTTGTAGTTTTTGATGGGTTACATAATATGGCCATTCTCTCTTCTGTCTGTTCCGTCCAGAGATTCCTAATCTGGGATGTTACATAACCATCTCCAGCCTGTCAAAGCCTGTCAATGTAGCGCGGCTTCGTTAGTGTAGCATAAACACTCGCCCCACTCTCTCCCACCCTGTTGCCCTAATCACGGGCTTTCATTTTGCCCACACCCCTTCTCTTCAGTCTGACACGTACCCAGCGGTATACATTCCCTGTCAGCACAGAGTGAGAGCAGTATTATGCCTGAGACTAGGAAATCAAGTCTAGAACTGCTGGATAGGCTGTGTGCCTGAGTCCCAGTGGCTCCTGGAGACTGACTCTCCCCCACTCCCTCCCCCTCAGAGGGTGCAGTCCGAACTGGATCAGAGGAGGACAGACTGGGCCCTTAACCTAGAACGGTTGGACCACTACACCAACTCCCTGGAGAAGGAACTAGTCAAGATGGCTAGCAACCTGAGGAGGTCGCACACCGAGATTGTGCACCTGTCTGTGAGGTAAGTGTGTTGTTGGAAGTGAAACTCAAAGAGGAACGACTGACCTCTAACCGGATGATTTGTGGTGTTATTTTAAGATTTTTTTGGTGGGAGGATAGCTGCCTTTGAAATGGGTGGGGGCAGGGACTTTGATTTTCTCTAAAAGGAGACGGTATGATTGAAGGCGAGGGGTCTGGTTGCTCTCCTGAAATCCCTCAGCTCTGTGTGGCTGACCTCTAACCCTTCCTAAGTAGCGGCTGGGTCCCTGCCCAGTGAGGCTGTCCGTCGACAACTCCCTCACCGCCACGTGAGGCTCCCGTTCTGCACCGAGGTCCCGTTCTGGAAGGAGGGGGGAGGGCGGGCGCTGTGATAAAAAGGGGAGGGGAGTGCCGTTATCAGGCCAGGCTGTGGGAATTCCTTCTGGGCTGGCCAGCTGTGGACGGGCCCCTTTGGACTTCTGGGACTGGAGGGTTAGGGACTGTCTGACGCTGGGACTTGTGGAGCTCCGGAGAGCGCCTGTCGTCCTCGTACAGGCTGGGCAACAGCAGCATGGGGCACTGCATGGGCCTACGGATCGGGTACAGTATGTTATGTGGTGGACCATCCACTCTGGTTGTGGTGGGGAGTCAGCGTGTTTCTGTCCCGTTGTGTTGACCGGACGGGTGGCCGGGAAAGTCTCCTTAAGAGTCGATTCTGAGCGACCTTGGGGTTTGTTGACATTGTCGCGAGTGTTTGTTTCCTCACGTTGACGTGTGTGTGCGCACGTGCGTGTGTCCGTGCTTCTAGGGTTCAGGAGCAGGAGAACCAGAAGCAACAACTGCAGGAGGAGCTGGAGCAGCTGAAGATGCCAGGGGACAGTGGGGAGGCCAGATGCCAGACCCCCAACCGAGATCCGCAGGTGGGTGGAAGGGACCTGAACGGGGTCTACAGCGCTGTCTGACCACTTCCTACAGGGATGCAGTTTGGAAGCTTCTGGAATCTTCTTTCTTCACAGCGCACCTGTTTTGATGTCCAGGGTTGTTGGGTATGTGAGGGAAGTGGCAGTTATTGCAGGTGTAGCTGTTGAGAAAATGGTTTCACGAGATCCGCGGTGGAGCACATGGTAGGGGTCCGATGCTGAGTCTACAGTAAGCCGGGTTCGCACAGACAGACGCATTTCAATACGATTTTCACACAAATGGCTCGTTTAAACGATCCGCTAACATCTGATGTCGGAAGGACTAATGTGATTGGTCGAAAGACTAATTAGTGTAGGGAAAAGTGAAATAATTGGTCTGCCTTGTAAGAACGCAAGTTGTGTAACTTTGCAGGCAGATGGAGAGATTGTTCCAATGAGGCACTATAGGCATTGAGTGGGAGTGGGTTGTGCTGCAATGGGCACTTATCACATGTTCTGAGTTATTCACTTATTCATTGACATCTCTCTTGGGATTGCCTGCTGTATTATTCCACGTAGGCACATATCTAGGATCATCTGAGTATTCCTGAATGCTGTATTTACCTATGAGAATTTAAACTCCGAACTGAACTTGTATTAGGTTCGTGGCCAAGTGTAAAGTCACCCTACATACATTTGTTTCAGGAGCTCAGAAACCTTACATTAACCCTTCAACTATTTAGCAGAAGGCAATGTTGCTTGTTTGAGTTCCTGAGCCTGCTAAATACAAGTCTGTTATTCTCTCCTTGAGAAAGGCAGTTGAATCTAATTGCGCCCCTGGTGCTCGTTGTAGCATCTCGCTGCATCTGAGGGATTGGGTTAAAAGCTGGAAGAAGGACATTGTGTGCAAATTGACAGTTTCTTTTAATGAATCCCTTCCTATTTGCAGTGTTTTGGGGAAAATCTCTTATCTAAATAAACTTGCTTTTGATACTTAATGAATACATTTTAATAGTCCTTGCATTCATTCGCTTTTGTCAGGACGGGGAGGACCTGGACTGGGATGAGGAGTTTGTCCTCCAAGACTTCTTGAAGAACGAGAGCAAGGAGAGGGAGACGTACCGGGACTTCAAGACCCAGGAGACTGCGCCGATGGAGGGGAGGGCGGAGGAGGACGGCCTCATGGAAAGGGGGGACCAGCCTGGGGAGGGGGAGGAGGTGGGGGAGAGGTGGACTGTGTTGGGGGGAGAAGGACAGGAGGGGGTCGTGAGGAGAATTTGTCCTCTCCCTGAGGGGACGGAGCCAGACCGGGCCGAGGGAGGCGTCTTGAGAGGTGAGTCAGTGAAGTGGTGGGATTCCAGAGATTAGTCATTGTGATATCCTGTTTTAAATCCAAATTGGGCTGTTTTTATATTGTATCAGAAGGTTATAAGAGTTCCTCTAACGACTCCCTCTATGGCTGTGAGCTGCTGAACCGGGCCCAAAACCTGGATGGACCAGGGGTTAGACTTTGTCAGAGAGCTGTGTGGATTACTCCTGTAATCCCCCAGTCAGAAACAACTCCGCAACCCTAGAAGAACCCTAAGGGATTTGTGGCAAGGCAGCCATAGAAGGCTGGGGTCTTTGGCTAGGGACCTCTGGAGTGTTTGTGTGTATGTCCAGGTTTAAGGGCCCTAGAGAGCTCTTCCGTGTGGGTGCGTGCGTGTGCATGTGCACATGCAAGCAGCTGTACGCTTACTGGGCTGGACATTCTTCAAAGCCCCAGCCATCTATGGCTCGGTTAAAGTCATTTATACCCAATGACTAGTAATCTCCTACTCTTCTTCCTGCCTCACTGGCTGCCAGAACTCCAAGAATGTGCTCATTACTGCCTCTAAATCCATTCACCGACGGAGGGGTTCACTGGTGTGATATTATGGTCTAATATGGTAATGGGTGGAGCATAACCTCACCACTGACCCCAGCGGAATGTGTCATTGAGATGATTTTCAGATTTAACTAATTATTTTTTTCTACCGCTTCCTTTCTGTCTCTTACTTTCTCACCTGCTTCTCTCCCTCCCCCATTCCTTTCTTACTCTCAATCTCGTTTCTTTTCCTCCCCTCTCAGAAACCAGTGCTTCCACAGCCAGTGATTGGAGATTGAACAGTCTGTCTCCACAGGTAGAGGGCGCTCTCCTTACACCATCATTTATGCATGATTCAATGTGACTTCACTGATACGGCATCATATAACCATGCAAAATCCTTACCTGTCATTTTGGGTTATCCTGGCTCCCTCTTAGCGTGTTTGTTGAAAGAAACACTTCTGCAGTTGCAATAAGACTTGGCTACTCTGGGAGGTTGTTTTTCATAGGAGGATGGAAAACGTTTGTGGTGTTTGGACAGCGAGTGCATGTCACCGTGTGTGGATGGCAACAGATTTAATCCACCTCTTCCTCAGTGTCCGTGGGCAGGAAAAGGAACACCCATGTGTGGTGTCTCGTTCAAACACTTCCCAAAGGTTACCACCTCGACATCCTGCTCGCTTAAAGATGCAATTTGCCATTTCTGGCCACTGGTTGCAATAGTGGTGCTGTTGATCCAAAAGAAAGTGGCCTAACATTGTAAACTGTCATGTGCAGTACATGCCAATTTGTGCCCTGTTTCTTTAAAACCACAAAATGTTATGCTTCAGTTAGCCAGAAACATTTGATATTTAGGAAGGGTTTCCTGTTGGAAAATAAGTATCTAACGCCAGGACCAAATATAGTGTGAGACACACACACACTCTCTCTCTCTCTCACACACACATACACACACACACACACACACACACACACACACACACACACACACACATCCTCATATTTGGACATTTCTGATGTAACTGCTCATAGCCTGGCCTATATTTGATTACCAAATGGATGTGTTTCGTCAAGTAAATAGTCCTTGACAAAACAGAAAACTCATATTTTTAAGTCTGGCCTTACACAACTGGCTGGATTATAGATTCTGTTAATTTAGAGTTGATGCAACCAGTCTATTTGTCATGCTGCTCTGTGGCTGGCCACAGGAATTTTTGTGGATTTCTCCTTCCATGCTTCTTTTAAACTTGGTGCTTCCTAAAACTTTACGGACCTGTTGTTGTTTTTCTGTTCATGCATATTGATGCCTGTCTATCGCATTCATACACTTTTTTTCTATACATCACAAATAATAATTTCATGTGTTCTGCCTCAGGACGCCAAACTCCCAGAATGCTCTGGGGTTGAAGACGCCCACCAACAGGCTGTCAAGAACGAGGAGTATCCGCTGCCTCCCTCCCACGCATCTCTCTCGGGTAGGTCCAGCATCTCTCTATTTCTGTCTCTCTCGCTCTTTGTCCTCTTGTTCTCATTCTGTCTTTTCTTTCTCTCTTTACCTGTTGCTGTTTCGCTCTTATTTGTGTGGAAAATTTCCATTTGCCAAAGCAAGCGAAAGATTTAGTCAATAACAAAAGTAAAACAAACAAGCAGAAATGTATATACTAAGGGCAAAAAGGGATACATTGAATGCTATTTCATTTGTTATTTACAGTGTCAATGCACATATAGTGAAAGTATTAATGGCATGGGAAATGTTGTTATTGCTACCCTGGAAATCCTTTTTATAATGGCTACCGGTCACAAAGTTTGCTGCTCAAAATTGCATATTCCATATTTTGCCTAATTTAAATGGGATTTAATGGAATGCATGCTAGTTCAAATTCTCAGTGGGAATGTGATCTGAGTAAAATGTTTCTGTAATCTTATTATTATTATTATTATTATTATTATTATTATTATTATTATTATTATTATTATTATTATTAGACCAGCAAATGCTGCTCTGTTTCTGCTTTTTTGACTGGGTGTTGTGCACAAACCTGTCGTCCCTTAAGGGTTTCTCCTGACTGAATCTTGAGAGAAAAGCTATGCTAACTGAATCTTGTCAGAGTTATATTTTTCTTGTGTTTGGGCCATTCACAGTAATCTGTCATATTTGTCTCTGTGGGATAGATGAAGGATTACCACATCACTGGGAAATAAACTATTCAGGAGGTGGGAATTTCTGTTATTAGTTGGGCAAAAAGAACATTACCAATTGAATGACAAACACTGTATTGCAATCAATTGATATTGAGTTCAGATTAATGGATGTTCCATTTTAACTAATAGATTAGGCATGTTTATAATGTATTGCTATTGTCTTCAATATATTTATATGATTGAGATATCTTTCAAGAGTTTGATTTGGATTACAATATGCTGCATTTGCTGTAGACCTGTTTTGGTTGGGGACACTTGCTCAGTCATTTGAATTGTTGAAGCCTATTAAAAATGTGCATGTCTAATCATGAAGTATCTGTTAGCCCTGGAGGGGGTGTGTGTGGGGTGCAATATTGAATTGGCACAAATTAGACAGAATAACAAAATACCCATTAGGTCTTTGCATCCGAGGCCAGCTACATTCTTGTCCTCTTTCAAACTCTCTTGCAAGAGTGAATTTCCCCCTGTCAACTGTCCACAGGTGGTTTAAAAAAGCAGTTTAGGCTACCCTGAGTTTACTTGCTATTGGATGTTTAACTTTTGATTTGCCTTCCTTTTGTGAGTCAACTCTACAGTAGAGCTGGTTTGCTTTATTCTGGTTTAGTCTGTTCTCGGGTGAAGGGACAACTGCAGTTGAGGATGGTTGGTAATGGATGCCTGATGAGCTTTCCTGTTATTTCCTGCCTTAAATCCAGATTGAAGGTTTTTCTTTGCCTCCCTTAGCTCGGTAGCTGGATCACACTTCTTCCTGGGAGAGAGTGAGTAGCATTGTGGTGTGCCACTTAAATAGTTCTGTTGAGCAGGATCCAGAATTGTACCATGTCTTGTTGGGCATTTCGTCAGTTGCTCATCCAGTTTCAGGCTTATGCCTTTACAAATTGGTCAGGATGGTCAATGTAGAATCCTGGTAGTGGCTATTACATTATGGTTGAACAGGCGCTCAGTTTCAACTCCAGGTACAGGTAGAACACAAGGATATTGTTCTCAGACAATAAGCTCATTTATTTCTAACCAAATCTAAAATGTTCATGTTTTGATGGATTGAATAGAATGGGTTAGGTCACATCTATTCCCAAAGAGCTTACACCCTTAAATCTCTGGTCATTTTGTAGATATGACCTGTGGCTCTCTGTGACCTAGTGTTACACATTTAAACATCTCTCTTTCTCACCAGATCTTTCTTTCTTAGCACACTTGCAATTCTCCCATGTTCTTTTATGACTCCTTACCACTGTCACCAGATGCAAAGAGGCCTGGCACCACAGTTCCCCTTCAAGACCCTGCTCAGCCTGACATACCTGTACACGACAGAACCATCAACCCTGGCCACAGTACAGCCCCCATTCTGGCTGAGATGGTATCGTCCAGCTCTACTTCCCCTGTGATAGATCAGACCATTTTACTCATTAGCAGGTGAGAACCATGCCCTGGCTTTAACTGTGCTAATGTGAAATCAAAAGTAGTGCTTTGGGTGTGTGCTGGTGTGCTTTGCATTCACTTTGCTTTCTCTCTGACCACATTTGCCAGTCAAATTAGTGTTTTTCTAGCAGAGTGAGGGGGAAGTGTTGGCTGTGTGTTTTGGGCATCTGTAGTGATATTTTGCATACCCACAATGCACCTGTGATCAGGGCTGGTGCAGTGCTGTGGTCTGTGATCTCAGTTGCTTCCTACTTTCTGAGTTCAGAAATGACTTACTGCAAGAGTGACAGTTCATCTGCAGTCTAACCTGGCTCAAAGAAACTGATAAGTTGACCTTTCACCTTTCTCTCTGGGTCAGGCCCCAACAGACGGACGGCAGTGACGGAAGAAAAGAGGACGACTCTTTGGCCAATATGAGTGATGCTCAGGTCAGTTCTGCTGTGCCGAGGAAGCATTTTACTAATGACTCAATGATGGGGATTACAAACTTCCTTCATTGACAGTAGTCATAGCCAATATAACTACATCTCTCTCTCTACTTTTAACTTCCCCTTTTGGCACTTTCGCTGGCTCTGTCTACACAAACTTGTTTTAAAAGTATAAACACATTTCAATTGATTATTAGCTGTGTACTGTGTTGTAATGATGTACAAACAGTTTAATTGTGAATGGCAAAGTAAAATAAATGCTGTGTTCTGAGTTGGTTAAGCTGAGAATGCTGTTTGTGCGCCACTCCTCTATCACACATTTTCACTCACTGTCTTTCTCACTTACTCACACCCTTACGCTCTCACTCTGTTCTTTTCCTGGCTGTGTGTGGTGCCTGGTTGTAAGAGGGTGTTCTTGGTAGGATGGAAGAGACTGACATACTCATGCTGTTTTTCTAGTCTCTTGCTCTGTTCAGCATGGTGGAACTCCTGTAGGAGAGACATTTCCTCCAATAGAGTGGACTACAGGTTTTCAACTGTTGTTGTTGAGGATTAGCAGGGATTTGCAGCTGGGACAGTGTGTCTGTCTGCCTGACTGCCTGTCTATCTCTGGTTCTAAATTTCTCAATTTGGCTTAAGAAACATCCTGGACTGAATTGCAAAAATTGTCTCATCTTCTCCTTTCTTAACCTGGTTCACATTTGGTTTAAATGCAACATCAGTGCGTCCGTTTTCAATGGAGATTTTCACTTAATTTTTTGTCTAGTGATTGGTAATTTTGCCCAACAACCACTTCTAGCCAAGCTTCGCGTTCTATTGTTCAGTTATAAAGCCTAGTGCTTCCCTCTCCCATCTAGCGTGCATGTGTGCTTTTTCGACCACCCCCACCGCGTACTTCTCTGCCAGTGTGAAAGCGTTCTTGCTGTCCAACACCCAATTGCAACACGCGCATGAACTGCTGGAGGGCTCTCAACCAGCAAGTGCATTATGTAAGAACTGAGCCTTCTCCACCCAGTCTTTAATAGTTGGCGTAGCGACGGGAGATAACGTTCTGCTGCTCTGATGCCATGGGACAGGTATTGCGTGTGCAACTTCCTATGGTGAATGTCAAATGTTTTAAAAGGCCCTCTTGCGTTCACTCCCCTCATCTGTTTCCCTCTCGCAGAGGCTGACCCAGGACCAGCTGGCTGAGCGGGCATCTACAGAGGACAGGTTAGTGCTGGAGTGCGTGTGTGGTTTGGAACGGGGGACATGTGAACGGATGTGTCCGCGTGCACTCTGAGGTCTTGACCTGTAGCGAACCGTCTGTTAGCTGGTTAATGACGCCATAGTTTGGACTGGTTTCAACTAAACATAATTCACGCTTTTGGTTGGCTGACTGTGCGGTGAGAAAGTTGAGAAATTGTTCTGGAGTGACGCAATCGCTGCAGTGCTCTGACGTGTGTGTGTGTGTGTGTGTGTGTGTGTGTGTGTGTGTGTGTGTGTGTGTGTGTGTGTGTGTGTGTGTGTGTGTGTGTG
>JACXGJ010003930.1:0-49642 GCA_016801105.1 Esox niger
AAAAAAAATTGAAACCATTAAGAAGTTTTTGTGTCAATTGCATTTTCTGATACCTTGATGTCTTTATTGTCATATCACTTTGTATTAGGCTGGAACTAATTAATACAATTAGTAATGCACGGTAAAAACGATGTGTTCCCCAACAATAAATGGGTTTCACACCCTTGATATGGAACCTTGTATTATGAATTTCCACACCTCCTACGTGTACAAGCTGGTGTAATTACATCAAACGGCCAGTAGAAAGAAGCAGAGGACTGATAGAACAGTTTATATTTACTAATTGTTATAAAATCAGTATGATTTCCCCATAGTATGTTGACAGAAGAACATATTATTTTAATAAAACAAACAACATAATAAGGTGTTATATATAATAAACAGTGATGTAACTGTAATCCGGATGGGTCCTCATACAGTTGCCTGTCTGAGCTGAAAGTTCATTGTCGTTGCCAGGTAAAAAAAATCCTGTTCAGAATCACCTTCCTCTGCCTCCTGTTTACATTTCAATATATGTTCTAAAACATTTTGGGTTGAAAACAAAGAGCTATCTTGCATAAATGCACTTCTTTGATAATCACCATTATTGACCTGTGGCTTTGGTGCACGCCATGATACTTTCCATCTCCATCTTAATTGACCCCAATGCCTTCCCATCATTCCTACGTCATAGAGGTCATGTTTTCAGGTGGTATGACATAGTAGAAGCACTGTTTGGGATTGGCCAACAAGGATTCGACCTACTAACAATGGAAGAGTCCAGCACGTAAGGGTGGCCACTTGATGCAAATCTGCCTTTTCCATCACGCAGGCTGTGATTGCCATGAGGTTTAATTTGGTCCTGTTACAGGGACATCACCGGATAGAAAATTCGGTATGGCTGCAAAGGCAGTACCATACATGGGCATGTGTATGTTATGTGCAAGCATTTTTTTCTCATATTAGTTTCCTCTTTTGTGTATTTAGCAAGACATCTAGCTTGCTTTTTTTTATCGTAACACCATTATCAGGTCACACCTACTCTCACAACTTCAGAATGAGGATGGTTTGAAGTACAGTTAAATTGTAATATTTTGGATAACTTTGTGAAACAAAATCTTTTTTGAATATGAAGCCCATAGTCAACAAAGAAGTAAGGAGCAGCAAAACATGACCAAACCAAAAAACATTACTTAAATTGACTAATTGTAGAATTATGTTAATTCCAGAGAATGTGTAGAGTTGTATAAATTAAAATGTTATATTACTAAAAAGGGTAACCTTTTGCCTTAAAAGTCCCTGTTCACCAGGAACAAAGAGAACTGCAACATGAACAACTGCAAAATCTTTTTTCTCCCTCATTTCACATGGAAAGAAAAACTTATTTTAGAAAAGTGTATTCTGTATAAGTATTCTGTACAGGTAAAGTATGACTTAATAATGATGACTCGACTTTCCATGTGGAATGTGCGTCTAATCCTTATTAAAATACCTCCATGCCTCCATGTTGGTACCAACCCTTTTGTAGGAAACTGAAGCCAAGTGGCATTTACAAGAGATGAATTCCCATACCTCTCCTCACTTTCCCTACACCATGCAAGTAACATGAAACTTTCAGTAATGAAACATAAATGACACATGGTTTCTTTATTGATCTATATTGAGACCTACCAAAGGAAAAACTGGAAAAACTAGTGGGTGACAATAACAAATGTAGATAATTCCTTACAGGTACTGAATGATACAATGAAGAAAATAACATTCTACCATGCTCTGTGGCAGAAATAAAAATGCTTAGCAGGCTCAGTATACCTCAGTTTTGATAGTAAAAATACAAGATAGTAAGATGAAACGGTATAAGGGAATTTGAGAGAGGGTTCATTATTGAGTCTCTTCCAGTATAACAACGCCCCCATCCACAAGGCACGAAGGGTCACTTATTGGTTTGATGAGTATGATAATGATGTGAATTACATGCTACGACGTTAGCAGTTGCCAGTTCTCAACCCAATTGAACACCTACTGTGGAGGGAACAGCTCCAAATGCCAGAGCATTTTGACACAAAATGTCACGGCCCCGGCCTGCTGGGGCTGTTCCGTTCCGGGTTTTCTGTTTGTCTGTGGGTTGTCATGTTCTTGTTTGGTCTCTCCTGTTCTTGTTTCAGTTGATCAGTTTATTTTCTTCATATGTGTTTTGCCCCCCCCCGTTTCTGTTCTCCTTGCTAGTCAGTGTATTTAGTTCAGCCAGTTTCTCCCTGTCTTTGTTTGGGTCATTGTTTGTTGTCAATGTTGTAGCCTGTCAATGTGTTTTTCTGTTACCTTGCTGCCTGTTCCTGTTTTGTGTTTCTCCATTCCTGTACGCCTAGTTTCAGTTTGTTCCGTTTTTAGCAGTGCGCGGCCCTCGGTTTTGTTTTCGCTGTTTTGTTTTTGGTTCATTAAAGGATTTCCCCTGCACCTATGCATTTGCCCTTCTTGGATTCCTTGCACACCCTTGTGACAAAAAACCTTCATGTATCCGTTAGAAAGCTGAAGATTAAGAGGAAGTACACCTTTCAGCACAACAATGACCCAAAGCACACATCAAAATCCACAAAAGCATGGCTTCACCAGAAGAAGATTCATGTTTTGGAATGGCCCAGCCAGTGCCCAGACCTGAATCCAATTGAGCACCTGTAGGGTGATCTGAGGAAGGTTGTGCACAGGAGATGTCCTCACAATCGGACATATTTGGAGTGCTTTTGCAAAGAAGAGTGGGCAAATATTGCCATGTCAAGATGTGCCATGCTAATAGATCTCTACCCCAAAAAACTACTCTGTGCTGTAATAAAATCAAAAGGAACTTCAACTAAGTTTAAGGGTGTGCACACTTATGCAAACAGTTTATATATATATGTTTTTCTTCTTAAAGATTTCAGTTGGTTTGTCAATTGAATGGTTCACGTTATAGGTCACCTAAAAGGTGTAGAAGTTTCTAACATGATTTATCTTTCTCAGTCTTTTACATCACAAACACCTGGCATTCTAACAGGGGTGTGTAAGCATTTTATATCCACTGTACATGACAAACCCTGTCCTATCAGTATCAGTACATGGTCATCAAATGATAGCAGTCTTAAACAGTCCTGTGGGCAAATGCTGATATTGTGGAAAATATATATGTTCGGTTAGTTTTGGATTTTGTTGAACGAGTTCAGATACTAAATTATTTTTCAAACAGTGGTCATCTAAATATAATTCAAATATGGAGTAGATTACAGCAAGAGTGTGAGGGACAGGATGCGTGGTGGACCAGGGCTGATCCTGGCTGGCCCGTTGACACTGGGGTAGCCAGTCCTCCCATGGGAGAC
Source organism: Esox niger (assembly GCA_016801105.1). Classification (NCBI taxonomy): domain Eukaryota; kingdom Metazoa; phylum Chordata; class Actinopteri; order Esociformes; family Esocidae; genus Esox; species Esox niger. The sequence goes on from JACXGJ010003930.1 coordinate 3,327, forward strand.
GGACGGTGTCCTCCTCCTCGGAGTCAGAGTCCGACATTCCGAGGAGTTCCACTTTTGGCCCCTGTTTTATCTGTATTAAGACTGAAAAAATGACTGCACAGCATCTGAAACAGTTTAAGCTACTTTTTCCTGAGAAGAATGTAATTCCTAAGCAACATTACATGCTGTATCTCCCTGCTGAAATTCTTTCTCTGGGCCCTTTGATAAGACATATGTATATGAGATTTGAGTCAAAGCACAGTTCTTTTTCAAACAGTGGTCATCTAAATTTAACTTCAAAATGGAGTACAGTTAAATTTAGATACAGCAAGAATTGGGTGATTGATGACATGCAGTCACAGTACAGTAGCTTATTTTCAAATGGTAATAAATACATCAGTGACAGGTCTTTGATAATCACAAATGCAAATGAGACAGTACCGATTTTAAGACATTTAAAAACATTTATGTGGTAGACAGTTCATTGTATTCTTTTGAGTATCATCTTTATGAGACTCTGGGTTTGAATAGAAATGTTTTAGCATATGAAGTTGCTGTACTTAATCTTGCCCAGGCAACAGAGTTGATAGACACTTAAAAACGAATTGATCATACATTTTATTATGCAATCAGTTTCAAAAACAGTGTGTATGTTTTGACAAAATATTGCCTTGAAGATGTCATTGCACTTAAATATGTACATGAATACCCATACTGAATAAGCTTTGTATTACAATGCTTAGAAAACAACAGATTGGAAGAATTTTTGTTATTTACAAATAAGTGTGATTAGCAGTTCTTACAGCTAAAAACAAGCATAATTTGAGGACACAATGTGGCCTCAAACATGTCTCTAAGTAATTTAGATTGATGTGTATGTAAAATAACTGACTTGATTAACTAAGAAAAAAAGCTAAATATTCTTTAAGCAATGATAATATTCTCACACAATCTTCTCTTCATAGTATATTATTCTCAAGATCAATAAGACTTTACAGCTAGATATAAGATTGCAAGTCTTGGTTAGATCAGGATTTTTTGCCGTGTAACCTTATAAATACGTTTACCAAAAAGGCCTTGATAAAAAAAAAAAGCCCTGTTCTTTATCAAGGCACACTTTTGATGACTGGCAGCATTGTTCTAGGAGTCAATGTTTGGCAATGCCAACGCCCAGACTTTTTGCTTCTATCAACAAAACAGGCCTCAATCCAACGACGTGTGGCTTTTCAAGCTGTAAAAAAGTATGTTTTATTATTTTACAACATTACAAAGCGTGTGGTGATTGGAGGAAAATCTTGAATGCGTAATTGCCCGTAAGCATTATGCGTCAACAAGATGTGTCAGGGTAATGGTTAACTTCAACCAATGTGTATCAAATACAAAGTACAAAGTACACCTGCTGCTTCATTGCAAAGCCAGGGTTTTGAATTAGCCCAGAGGGCCCACGGAGGTGTTGCAATTGGGCAGCAAAGTGTTGGGTATGTACTAGCAACTTGTACACCCTCTGGATGAGCGAACAGCATGATAACAAGCCGAACTGAGTTAGATGCGCTTTGAAATGTGCTGACATGTTTGGTAAAGGTTCTGATTAAGGGCAGAGTATGTACCAAGATAAAATTATCATCCATAACATGGGGAACGTTCCATTCCTCTTCACCCCTTCAAACCTGGCCTCCCTCATTTCATCAAATTTCATCAGTTTTTTGGTCTGTCGTAGCTTAACTAATCTGTTTGCACAGCCTATTAATATACGATAGTTGTGAGAGTGCTTTCAACAGGTGGCGTGATATATCCTTGAGGTGCTCCTGAAGCTGACAGCCATGTACCAGATGAATGTGAAAGTTGCTACAGGAGTCGTACTCAAAAATATAGACTCTTGTTCAATCTTTGAAAATCTCACACATATACCCGGGCAATTGTTATGAAGCAAAAAATGTATTCCCATCCATTCTCTAATCAAATGGCATTCAAAGAACAAAAAGCTCATTTTTTTTCTCTGATCTGGCTACTGTACATATGGGATCAATATCCGATTTTTCGCATTGAACTAATTATGAAGACAGTTGTGTAATACCCACAAAAAACTAAGTCATTAATGAAATAAACTATGAAGAAAATTGTGTTGTATACACCAAAACTAGCTCCGCATACAATAGTCATCATAAAGAAAATTGTGTCCTGTACATGAAAAAACTGCCTTTGACATGTGCATGTAACATATTTCTAATAAGCAGTTTGGGTACATGTGACAAAAACCTATAATACTGTGTTAGCCTTTTGCCCATGTTTGTAGTTGTAATTTAGTTACTTAGAAGTAACAGTCTTTTTACATGTGTTGTTTTTGTTATTTTGTCCACCCCCTATGTATAGGGAAGAACCTATTTAGAACTTCTCAAGTTAGAAACCTCTCATGACACCCATAAATGGACCGTTTGCACAATACATATAAAATATAAAAGTTAATGTTTATATTAGAGATATGTATGTCATAGTATTGATCGTTGGGACCGTTATATAGTCATGTTCAGGGGGCAAATTATACAATGACAATCTGGGAGGGTAACCCCCCCACCGTTGGCATATTTATTCATTCAGTATAATGCTGGTGATATGGTATGGTCCACTTTAGGGGTTTCAGAAATGTTATTACATAATTCTTCCAGGCCTGATTATGGTAACTATATTGTAATATTTAGGAAGAGACCTGCAGCTGGATTTAGGCTTTATGTCTTTTTAAAACTACCCCGGACGTAAGATGCCTTTTTCATATATGTCTGATTGCTCATTGACTAAGACTTGTGGTCATAAGTTGCTCTCTTTCCTTTAAAAGGGGGGTTTGACCAGGGATGGTTTCGCCTCGTCATAGTGTCAAGCATCCTATCTCATATTCCAAAGAGGTTTTCGTGTCTTTTTAAACCTCTCACGAAGTAAGATGCCTAAGGGAATTGTATATTAGAATGGTCTTAAGGTGTCTATATATGCATTGACTAAGGATAGTGGTCAAGAGTAGCCATGTCCCTCTTTCCCCAGAACGGTTATAGAGGATGTGAGTTATAGGGTCATCTGGATCATTGGTGACTATAAAGCTGAATGGTGTGTGACTGTGCGTGGTGACTTAGGCAATTCTTGAGATCAATGCTTCCTTGGTAGCTGTGAGTTAGGAAGCCAGGTTTGGTTGGACAAAGCAACCAATAGCACAATAGCACAGGAATATTGTTTTCGCTATGGAAATATTAGACAGGTCCTTTTAGATATATGTTCTTAATTGCATTTGTGTTAAAAAACAAAAACATGATTTTATTAAAAAGAAAGTTATTCTTATATTTTACACAAACCACAACTCGTCTGGTTAAAAGAAGCGAGATATGTTCAGGGACATTTATCTGGAATACCCGTCTGGGTTTTACAAGAATAACTAAATTGTTGTAAAAACTCAGATTGCAATGCGACTTACAATATATGTTGTTACTAAGTTCAAAAGGCAATAATATGTTATATTACAAGTTCTGATAGAAGTTGCTATCCAACTTCTGACACTAGAGTTAATTAGGAAGTTACTCTGGACTGTCTCTCCAAAATCATACAACCAAAAATGAGAAATCTAGATAAGTCAAGAATCTTTTACAATATTTTTTTAACAAAATAATCAAGACAATAAAGCATGCCTTTATAATTCCCTTGCCTTAAAAAATAAATACATGAAATAGTAAAACAACTTTGTATTGCCTTAAATAATTCTAAGAATGTTGCATCATTTGAAGACTCATTTACTAGTCAGTCCAAGCACACAATGGCCTTTCATCTTCCTATGTTGGAAAGATGCTTGCATCTAGGCCACACCCCTTTCCTTTTCCACACCCAACAGTTTGCCTGTGCTTATAAAGGCCTCCCTACCCCCATCACTTATCTGGGACAGACGCTGATCAGCTTCAAACTGATTTACAATATAATATAACCACAATATAACTCAAGTGCTGGGAAATGGAAGGAACTGCATATCGCTCCGATGCACCAACTTACCTGGGATGGTCAATTTTCAACACTCTCTGTTGCTGTTTACCACTTGGAGTGGCTGCAATAGTATGCTCGTTCAAGGTAAGGTATCCACATTTCTACTCAGTTATGTTGTAATTACTGCAAAAAAAAATTAAGGGAACACTTAAATTATTCATCCTGGTCTCAATGAAGGAAATATATTAAAAATTGAAATCTTTACTGTACATTGGGTAATTCATTGAGAACAAAATGACAAAACAACATTCTATGAAAACCAATATCCCAAACCGATTCAAACTCAAACCGGAAATATAAGTAAAAAAATTAAATCACAGGCGACTTGCATGAATCTCATCACGGCAACCCGTTATGTGACTCAGTAGTGTGTTTGGGCCCCACATGTCTGTATGCACTCCCAACACGATCTGGGCATGCTCCTAATGAGATGGTGGATGGTGTCTTGGGGGATCTCCTCCCAGACCTGGATCAGGGCATCAGTGAGCTCCTGGACAGTTTGTGATGCTACTTGGTGACATCAGATGCACTGATACATAACGTCCCAGAGGATCTCAATTGAATTCAGATCTTGGGAATCTGAGGGCCAGTCAATGGCATCAATGCCTTCATCATCCAGAAACTGCCTACACACTCTGGCCACATGAGGCTGGGCATTAAATGCTGCAGTAAATACTTGAATTACTCTTTCCTTTGACAACCGGGGCACGCAATACATTATTTCAACCACTATACGAAACGGTTGATTTCTAACTAAACTGTGCTGATTGTGTTCCCGTAATTTTTTGGAGCAGTATATATATCATAAACTCAGTGTGTGGTATATATATATATATCATAAACTCAGTGTGTGGTATATATATATATTATAAACTCAGAGTGTGGTAGCAAAACTGATTGGTTAAATAAAATGGGTTAAAAAAAAAAAAACGTATCTGTTTGAAGGCGGACAATGCAAACAAAGTTGGGGAAGCAGATCAAGCAGCCAAAGCATCCAGGACAGCTAAGATCCTTAACATCGTTGGACTTGTCATTGGAATTTTACTGATCATCACTATTATTGTTTTGAATTTCATACCTTTGTGAGAATTAAATAGCCATTTTAAATGTGTATCAAGATATTGGATTTTTCATTCTCATGAGCTGTATCAATCATCAAGATTGAAACAAAAAAGTATTTTAATGTTTCACTTTGTGTAATGAATCTAGAATATATGAAGGAGTCACTTTTTGATTTAAATTACAGAAAAACACACAAAAAAAATTTGCACAAAAAATTGAAGAACTGATGTAATGCAAAAATGTGGGTCTGTGTAACGCTTATCAGTTTATACATTTTATTAATATCCATACCATCAGCTAAGTTACTCATGTCAACAATGTTACCAAACAGCCCATGTAATGCTTATCTGTTTGTTCATCTAATTAATATCCGTGAATTAAAAATATAATACCATAAACCAAATAGAAGTGATTTGACAGAAAAATACAGCTCACGAAAAAATTAAGGAGCATATTGAGTTATGCCCCCGAATTGCGATCTGCAGATATACCCTCTTCATTCAATTTGCAGTGGTCTCTTAGTTTTAACCCTTCTGTTCCTCACTCAAAACTTTCCTTTTCAAGTTTTTTGTAAAGGAAAGAAAAAGGCGCAGTGGTCTCTTAATATTATGTTTTGCCCAGAAAATACAACAAACCTTAAAGCTAGTTTTAAAGATGGCTGGCTACATGACGAGGGTGGCTACTTGTTAGTTAGCCAGCTGTAGTTAGTTACGATACGTTATAACTAGCTGAAGTAGTATTTTAAAATGCCTATTAATCAATCAGCATTTTGTGCTTAACGTGTTTGGGTTTTGCAACCTTTACAATGTAAACAAACCAGCTCAAGCAATTTCTTATTTGAAATGTGAATAGTTAGTTAACATATTTACACTGGTCGTTTGGCAACATGTTACCATACTGAAGTCAGCCACAGATCATGTAGCTGTGTGCTGTTCAAACCCAGGACTGTACAACTACCCCTTTTGTCTCAAGAAATCACAAGCGGATTATGCAACTATTGGGAACCACCTTCAGAGTCACACTTAAACAATTGGACAGCATGGAGGTATGTGATTACTGCATTTGGTAATGACATTCTCGTATAATAATATATTACTTTGTTTATATAAAGAACCAATCTTGAAAATGTCGACATGTGAACTGGTGTTTACAGATATTGATTATTATTCCTTCATTACATTTAGATTTAAGTAATTTAGCAGATGCTTTATATTATGGATATCAAACAATCCTTGTGTTTCAAGTGCCATGTTCTACCAAGATGTAATACCCCAACCACAACAACTAACACCAACCAGTCTGTGATGCCTCTCCTGACCCCAATGACAACAACCAACACCACCCAGTCTGTGATGCCTCTCCTGACCCCAACGACAACAACCAACACCACCAAGTCTGTGATGCCTCTCCTGACCCCAATGACAACAACCAACACCACCCAGTCTGTAATGCCTCTCCTGACCCCAACCACAACAACCAACACCACCCAGTCTGTAGTGCCTCTCCTGACCCCAACCACAACAACCAACACCACCCAGTCTGTGATGCCTCTCCTGACCTTAACAACTATCACCACCCAGTCTGTGATGCCTCTCCTGACCTTAACAACTATCACCACCCAGTCTGTGATGCCTCTCCTGACCCCAACCACAACAACCAACATCACCCAGTCTGTAATGCCTCTCCTGACCCCAACCACAACAACCAACACCACCCAGTCTGTGAGGCCTTCAACCACTCCGATTTTCCTCCAACAACAACAATCAGGCCCTTAGAGTTTTTAAAACCAGTGTCCCCCCAGTCTTTCCACCTGTGCCAGTGATTGTGACATGCTTAGTGTGCACAGTATGGCTCCTCATCTATCTGAATGGAACACAGAGCTTCATCCTTGGCAGGATGGATTGGTATGTAACACTGCTATTCACAGTATTTTAGGGAGGCCTTTTTATTATCTTTTTTGACACGACAGTAGGAAGTAAAGGCTGGGGGACACGTATTTAGAGGGAAACTGAGAGGAAAGGCAACGACAGTCGGTTGAGCCGAGGCTTGATCCCACCTTCCCTGGGGCTTATGCGTAGACCGTAGCTGGGGCATATGCCTAGACTGTCGCTGGGAACTTAGACGGCTAAACCAAACTCAGGCGCTTTCCTAGCATTTTTAAATAGACTGTTAATTCACAAGAGCAATTTAATAACATTTCTACCTTTTTATGTTAGCTTTCATATCATTCTGAAAAAACTTTTTGTAATAAGAGCATTTTTTGGGTGATATACATTAGGACCATACTGAAATGTATTTATACATTTTCACATACATTTCAGAATATAAGGTGAAATACATTTTGATACATGAAATGTTTTTTGCTTAAAGTAAAATGTATTCGACATAGATTCATCATACATTGCATTGCAAAAATATATGTATTTTCCATATGGGTGAACATACAAATATCTGCAGGTATTTCATCACATGCCCGTATTCCACAGAACCATTCCAACATGACTTGTCTTGAGAAGTTTACTTCCAGGATAGAATGGAGACACGCATATACTATCAAACTAGCTGTTTGGGATCTCTGAACCTCATTTCCAGTCATAGGCTACCAGTGAAGACCACTGAAAGACTTCCTGTAGCGACTTCATCTGGAGCTAGGTTGAAAGTGTACTGGGTGCATCCCAATGTGAAATCCATTCTCTATGTTGGCAAGGCCAGATCTTTTAAAATGTCTTCCCACATTTGGTCACCCTACCATAGACTTTTTTCACAAAAAGCAATGCGCTCAAGAGCAAAGAAATCAACTGTGGCTTTTTGACTCTCAACTCAAATAGCGAATTTCTAGAGTACCCAGAATTAGTCCTTGGTTTGCACCCGGTGGAACGGCTGCAGGGTCAGTGGAAACCATAGCACCTCCTGTACCTTATTTAAACAACCCTTTGGTGTTTCTACAGAGTAATTCAGTAAAAACTCCAGAATGTCTCTGTAGGGGTAAGTGGCACTGATCTGGCTGATGCGTCAATCCCTTAATGTCACATCCATTTGGGAGAAGATGGTGGCCAAAGGATAATTAATGAGAGCTTCCTTGGCATCCGCAGCATTAGTGCTATCCTTCTTGATTACTTTGAGGAATGGGTGTAGTAGAGTGTTATTCAAGTCCAGATACTGTTCTCTGTGATTGGGGATGAAAAATTTTATAGGGCGTTCCTCTGCCATTTTCAGAAAATAACTTACGGTATTCATTTTGCAGACCTCCTACCTTTACCTCGCTTCTGACTTACAGATTTAATTATGACTGTTGACCTGCGCTTATTAGGAAAAGGAAGCCTCTCAACAGGGGGCCTCATTTTAGGTCTGCAAACCAACATGAGCCCAACTGTGAAAACTACACAATCTGCTGCCCATCCTCCCCCTGCAGGAGGCAGGCTTCGGCGCTCGATGTCACCGGCCTTCTAACACCACCGCCCATCATCAACTCATCACACCTGTTGTCTCGTTTAGCGCACCTGATCATCATCCACAGTCATTTCCCCCAGTATATATGTTCCCTCTGCTACCCTGGTCTTTGTGTGTTATTGTCTCGCCTTTGTGAGCATAGTTCAGCCGCTATAAGTAAATGAATAAAAATACTTCAACGACTCCACAGTCCGCTGCTCCTTTTTCCCATAACCGAGCTGACACCAACAGAACCTCTTTGTTCCGGATCTGATGCATTGCGATTGGCCATACCTTGAGAAATTTTCTGCATTTTTTAAATGTGGCTTGGCGGTGCTATAACATCTCTTCATGAACAGAATCACCATCCTGAATAGAATACAGAATATACTGCCCACCCCTGAACCGTACATAGCATGAGTTTCATAATATCTGGTAACACATTGCCTACTTGATCAACGTATTAAGATATGTAACAAATAGCGTTAAGGTGCAGACTGTGCAACCTCTTTTAGATATGCAAAGATTGCAAGGGAGGAAATGGAGTTTAAAAAGCCCTGTGAGTCAAGGCTATTAAACATAGTCTATGTCTAAAGAAACTGGACCGAGACAAAATTACGGCAATCCGAAGACCTCTACCGGAAGGTTGCTTATCTCCCTTATGAAAAAGGGCATATCTTCATTCCTCTAAAACAAATGTCTTTAATATTTACTATTATTCATATATATATTGCATACTATAGTTGTTTTTGTTACCCACATTGTGTGATATTGATAGGAAACTGTGCAACAGTTTTTTTCTAAGGTACAGGGAGTCTCAACATTGCCTCAACATTGCCAATACATCACAATCCTGAGCCAGAGATGCATTGGCATATTTATCCAGTGAGTCCATCATTAGTTACATTTCAGTAAATCCCTCAAAACTGAAGAGACATCACACATTTTTAAAACCAATATCATGAGCTGATCCACTATTTAGGGCCATTGTTTTTCTTCAGGATCTAGGCGTTCTTGCACACCTCAGCGTAGCATTACAATCACATTCCCTATGTCTAAAGCTAGTACGTCCATGATCAATTCTGATTATATCACAATTATTTTAGCATTTCTCATTTATTAAATGATTGACTCAAAAATAGTCACACATTTTTAAACTTGTTTTCTTCAGCAGAGTTCCAAAAGTCTGCATGGAAAATTTGTTGAAATCCCAGACAGTAAAAAAGAAGAAGGTAAACAGAGTTGGGAGCCACTATGAGCCCCTGATTTCTGCTGTCCATGTTGCTTGGCTAGAGACACAAGGAGGGTTTGCTCAGGAAGAGGCACGTCTCAGAAACAGAAACTTCTGGAAACAAAGTGTCATGCTCCGATGCAGAAGACATGAGTCAGACGCAGGAGAGTGGCTTGCCTTCATTTCTTTATTAGGCATAGGCAAGCTCAGTAGGGCAAAGCAGGCACAACACAAAATGCCGGGCCAAACAGAGATACCGGCTATAATCAAACATGCTCTACAGGTAGGAAAACAGACTGGCACAAAGTAGTCCTACAGGCACATGGAACGTAGACAGCGAAACAATAACCCACAAAACCCCAACCTAACCGACAGAGCGCTATACACCGACACGGATCACATAACAAGAGACAGGTGCGCCTAGTAATGATGGACGGGGAGGGGCGGTGGCTTCAGAAAGCTGGTGACACCGACCGCAGGAGCCCAGGCGCACCAGCAGGGGGAGCCCCAGGAGAGGGAGCTGTGACTCAAAAGGTATGTTTTAAACAGAAATTAGACTAGACTATATAAATTTGATTAGACCACCCAAAAAAGTCTAACTTATCTATGTTGTAAAAAAATATGCTTTTTGTACAGCATCGGTTAACATGTACAGCTTTATAAAAAATGTAATTTAACGACACACAATCCAGACTCTGTTCATTATGTTATGGACAGGTATAAATCAATTGTAACATGCTGACAATATAGAATGTAATTGTGTTTCATTCTTAGTCATTGCCAGCTCTGTCTGCACTCCTCTTAGTGCATAGAAAAGCATAAGAATTAATGGGGAAAGAGAGGGTTCATTAGGAATCGGATGGGATTTTGTAGACATTTGGCCCGGACAGTGACTGTAACACTCACCCGTAGACCCGTATGTCTTTATTGCAGTAAAAATCTTAAACAAAAAATGTCGATTTTGTTTTAATAGGAAATAGATATAATGGGAATTATTTTTATAAACTGAAGTACTCAAATCTGATCAACTAGTGCTAAATTGGATATACGGTTCTTCTTACTTTTTCAAGGTTTCCGTTTCATTCAAATGTTTGTCTGAAATGTTCTTAGGCTACTTTGTGTGTTGTGACTTATTTAGCTAGAATTTACAGACATTGACAATTGGCCCATTTACAAATGTTTTAAAATTGAACAGCGATACTTCTTACCCACATCAAGTCCTGGCAGCACATCACTTCCCTGGGAATGACACTGGCTCCCCGTCCTTCCGCGCATTGATTATAAACTTCTTCTGCTTACCTATAAAGCCCTCCATCAGCTTGCTCCACCCTACGTCGTGGATGTTATTCCCCAATACCAGCCCTCTTGGTCACTCCGCTCCGTCACAGGTTGTCACCTCATCACCTCCGGTCCAAGCTATAGAGCTTTAGAGTCAGGGATTTTTCAAGGCCTTCTCCAAGACTTTCGAACATACTTCCACAATCCATCCGTGACTGAGTTTGTTACAATCTCCATCCACCGCCTCAAGCTTCATCTGTTCAAAACAAGCCTTCCCATAGCCCCTTTCCCTCCCCATAGCTGCTGCCCTTTCCCTTCGTACTGTGTTATGCCAGATTCCTTTTCTTTACATTTTGTCTGTGTATTGTCCAATTGCTTTCCTTGGTTGTTAGGTGTTTGGTACTTGTTGTAAAGAGTCTTTGGGTCCCAAGAAAGTATTACATAAGTTCACCACATCATCATCATCATCATCATCATCATCATCATCATCATGTACTGTCTTTGGGGCCAGCTACAGAAGTTGGATCCTTCCATTTGGAGCAGAACAGAAACAAGTGGTTACTCAGGTCAGGATGGAAGTCTCTTAACTTCAATAAAAAACAATGGTTGCTCTGACAGCATAGTGTTCCACCTTATTTTCATTTTTATGTGACTAATATTTTTTTTATGTATCTTGAGCAGAATTTTTTGGGGGGTAACTGACAATGGGGAGTATTATTATTATTATTAATTATATTTATTAATAATAAATAATAATAATAATAATAATAATAATAATAATATACCTTTTCCAACAAGGAATACACGACCAAGTTATCTTTTACAGCTAAGCCCTGCATGTACAGTGGTGTGAAAAAGTGTTTGCCCCTTCCTGGTTTCTTATTTGTTTGCATGTTTGTCACACTTAAATGTTTCAGATCAAACAAATTCAAATGAGTCAAATAAAAACACATGTAAACAAATACAAATTGCAGTTTTGAAATGAAGGTTGTTATTATTAAGGGAAAACAAAATCCAAACCCTCATGGACCTGTGTGATAAAGTGATTGCCCCCTACAACCTAATAATTGGTTGGGACACCTTTGGCCGCAACAACTGCAATCAAGCATTTGCGATAACTTTACAGCGCTGTAGGGGAGTTTTGGCCCACTAATCTTTCCAGAAATGTTGTTATTCAGCTACATTGTAGGGTTTTCGATCATGAACTGCCTTTTTAAGGTCATGCCACAGCATCTCAATAGGATTCAGGTCAAGTCTTTGACTAGGCCACTCCAAAGACTTCATTGTCTTTCTTCAGCCATTCAGAGGTGGACTTGCTGGTGTGTTTTGGATCCTTGTCCTCCTGCAGAACCCAAGTTCGCTTCAACTTAAGGTCACGAACCGATGGCCGGACATTCCCCTTCAGGATTTTTTTGTAGACAGCAGTATTCCTTGTTCAATTTACCACAGCAAGTCTTCCAGGTCCTGAAGTAGCAAATGCCCAGACCATCACACTCCCACCGCCATATTTTACTGTTGATATGATGTTCTTTTTCTGAAATGCAGTGTTGCTTTTACACCACATGTAATGGGGGGGGACACATTCCAAATAGTTCCGTTTTTTTTCCCCATAGGTCTTTGGGATCATCAAGATGTTTTCTGGCAAAAAAGTGAAAAGCCTTTATGTTCTTCATGCTCAGCAGTGGTTTTCATCCGGGAACTCTGCCATGCAGGCCATTTTTGCCCAGTCTCTTTCTAATGGTGGAGACATAAACACTGACCTTATCTGAGACAAGTGAGGCCTGCAGCTCTTTGGATATTGTTGTAGGGTCTTTTGTGACCTCTTGGATGAGTCGCTGGTTCGCTGGAGTCCCAAAGCTTTAGAACACTGATGGAGCTCAATTACATTCTCTAATTTGTTCCTGAATTTCTTTGGATCTCGGCATGATGTCTAGCTTTTGAGGATTTTTTGGTCTACTTCACTTTGTCAGACAGGTTCTGTTTAAGTGATTACTTGATTGAGAACAAGTGTGGCAGTAATCAAGCCTAGGTGTGGCTAGGTGAATAGAACTCAGGTATAATTAACCACAGTTGAGTTGTGTTTTAACAGGGTGGGCAAACACTTTTTCACACAGGGCCATGTGGGTTTCGATATTGTTTTCCCTTAAAAACAACAGTCATTTCAATACTGTATTTTGTGTTTACTTGTGTTATCTTTGACTAATATTTCATTTTGATGATTATCTGAAACATTCAAGTGTGATAAAAATGCTAACAAATAAGAAATCAGGAAGGGGGCAAACACTTTTTCACACCACTATGCATGTTTACACATACAGTTAAGGTTCAATGATTTAAAAACAAACAGACAAAACAAGACGATCACAGATAGCACAAGACCAAATTCATTGCTTTTAACTGTTCTTATTCCCTTTTTAGTTTCATATATTTCACTGCGCACAAAATACCTTTAAGACATCAAATGTAAAGGGAAAGTTCAACAGATTCATTATTGGTTAAATTCTGCTTACTCTGAGATGTTCTTGATTCGTCACTGTATCTATTCACCTTTGTCCCAGACAGAAAAATATTAGCATTGTCTTTATTCATTCATTCAAAGTTTATATCCCGAGCCACAAAGCTGCATTACAAGCAGAAACCTATTCAAAAACACTGACATATTTTTATAGCTCTGTTTTCAATAAAAAATATTATACAGTGGAGCACAGCTCATGATAATCAGGGCTGATCATTTGTGTAATGATACCCGGATCGCAGGAATGTGTAGAGCGCAGAAGGATTTACTGCAGCACTACGGAAAAGGACAGGGCTGAGCTGCAGTCATCGGACAGGCTAAGGCCCGTAAACAATTATCAATAGTAACTAGCGTAGTTCCCAATAGGACAAGGCTGAAATCGAAACCAAAAAACATGTAGGGTCTAAAGAGTAACATGTTAGATAGAAAACAAACAACGAGTTCAGTAAGTGTTCAGAAAAAAACAATTCCTTACAACTGAATGACGGCTAACAGAGTTGTAAAATATAAAACAAAACATTGTTATATTAAAAACAGGTGCGCCAAAACCAACAGATTCTAAGTGAAGACAGGTGCCCTCAGTAGTCAGGAGAAGGCAGGCACTGTTGAGACGGAAGCCAGGACGTGACAATCTGTAAGAAATTAATCCAAGCCTTTACATTCATTAGAATTCATGATGATCTACTCACAAGTCTGTTGTTCTTTATCTGCCAACAATTCTGTGTAGCCTAATTCTGGCACAGCAACTGTTTGTATATCAAATATACATAGATAGCTGTTTGTAGGGGAGAGAACATTCACACCATGTAGTCTAAGAGTTCATGACATCTTTGGTATTTTAATGTGTAAAGGTCTTTCATTATAGATTGGGGGACTGATACTCTTCATAGCTTTGGGCAGAAGCTGCCCTCCAGTAACCTGACCTTATTTAAGTTCTTTGTAGAATAGATAATACTTAATAATTTTAAAGATATTTGTTCAATTCATTTGAACTCTGTACCAATCTGTTGCTCTTGACTGTGGTGAGTTGTTATGAAATATCACAAGATTCTTTATGAATGTATCACATACCATATTAGCTGTGGAAAACCCTCAAAAAGATTTGGGCTAAGACATTTGACTCATCTTCTGTATATTTTATTTGAAGTAGAGTTTACCAACAAATCTACTTTTGTTGGTAAAATCTGTGTTGGAAATTTTGATAAAGTGTGGGTGGCTTAGATTCATAGAAACATTCAAATGCCTCAAACGATTGAATCTAAAGTTAGTTTAACTGGTTTTGTACTTGTCAACAATTGATTTGAAAGTAACTATTCATGCAATAAATGTTCGAGGGGCTTCTAAACCACTCATCTGCTTTCAAAATAGATATATTTTTTCAGACAGGAGTTTGCCAGAAACATGCCAGCACCTTCGCTCCCATCAGGATCCATTACATGAAGGTCCATTAAGGTGTCACTTCCAGGTTATTTAATGTTATAAATCAATGGTGTTAATGACAGCATGTTGATTATGTTCACACTTGTCTGATCTCTGTTGTCTAGGCTATGTTTAGGCTTTTAACATTATCAATCATGTTTTTTCAGTTTGATTGGTTCTCAATTGATATGGTGACGATATCAGAAAAATTATAATTGACACATTTGGTTTTATAAAGTAAAAAAATACATTTATAATTCAACAATATGTTAATAATGTTTCACATTTCCAGTTGAGTTCAACCATGTTAAGCTTCCCATAGTGTGGGTGGGCTTCTGTTACCGCTCTCAACTGTATGTTCTTCAGTGAAACAAGTCTTGAAAAAAGAACACAAAAGAACTGTTATTGCCCTTTAAAAAATAAGTTTGACAGGTGTTGTGGGAGACATTAGGTTCGAATCCAGGGAGCACAACATTCATTGCTTTTAATTGGCAGTTGAACTAGGCTTGCCTGGTTTCTTGTTTGTAACTAGTGCCATAGCTTTTCTTTTTGTATTCTACATTAGATTTAGAATGTAACATTTTAAGTTGGCCCAAATGTATTTGTTCAACTTATGTAATACTGTAGTTTATACCATTTTACACACCAAAAAAGAAAGTGTATTTGACAAGTACTGTGTTAGCTCATCAGTTGAGGGTAAAAGCCAGCCATACCAGAAAATAACATATAATACTCTCCAAACTAGAGATTGTAAAAAAAATCGTAACATTGAGAGAAGCTGCAATGTAGAATTCAACTGGCACTGCAAAATGAAAGCAAGAGACCTGGCAAGGTTCGGGGTTGGGGCTGCCACTTTGCAACAGGTGTGGTACCATTCTGAAAAGAATTACATGGGTTTCACGTCGCTGGACGCAATGGCCCTACTGTATGTAAAAGTTTAAAGGTGTGTGGACGTAGTGGTCTCTTTCGTTAATCATGTACCTGCCGAAAGTCTAGGGAAAGAATTAAACTTTTATTGAAAAATCTCTCAGTAAGTATTGCTCCTTGACTGTTCAGATCAATTTCAAATCACTTGTAAAGATGGGTGCTAGTTGGTATATACATTGAAGAGCGTGTCTACCTAGCACAGATAAAATGTACACAAGAACACCCGTGCCAAATGATCAATGTAAACATTCCACTTTCCTGATGTTGGCAGTGTGACCTAAAGAGACTTAAAATAAACACAGATGTTTCTGTTGTTCTCATTATCTAGGCGCCTTTAACGTCCAATAAAACATGCATTCAAATGATTGCGTAGATGTGTACAAATAATGAATACGCCTATGAAAACTGCTTAAAAAAATATTTGATATTATATCACCAAATATTATATGGGGAGTAACAGATTACAAAAGATAGTAACTAATTAGTTGTGTTACCGATTAAAATATTGTGATCAGATCACAACTACTTTAGAAAAAAAATATGATTCATTTCTGGATTTCTTCAACTGAAAAAGAATGTGTGTGAAATTGTGAAGTTGCATGTTAGATTTTTTTAATTTTATATTTTAAAATAATCGTTATTTCAACCAAAATAACAATAGTGCACCTCAGTTTTTGTGCATGTGATCATCATGTGCTCAAAGGTGTGCACGCATTACCAGATTAGTAACATATGAAGCGTTATTTTTCCAGTTTTGGTTGGTTAGATGGCTGATAAAAACAGAGTATATGTATGACTACATTATCTGACTCATAAATTGTGATTAATCTAACATCGACACATCTTTCAGAGAATAATGATATGCCTACCTGGTGTTATCTTTGTCAAATTACAAGGTTAATTTGTCAAATGCACTGAACAATACAGCCTGGACGAGTTGCACTGAACAACGCAAACAGAAATGTGTCTTTTACAGTTCTGGTAAAAATTAGGAGGCCATTCCCAATTTTTCATAAATCAGCATCTCTACATATATGGAAGCCATTCCATTCCAGTGTCTCTTACATTCCAACAGGGGCACACCTCATTTTACTTAATGAGGTACTGATTAGGTGATTACTTAAACTAAGTCTAATTTAAAAGAAAATTATGAAAACCACTGCTGTGGTCATCACTATCATCTTGCAATTGGACCAGCTTTATGGCAAAAATTGTGCAAGTCAAACCTCAAAGGTCGTTTTAATAAATAATAACTATTCATTATGACAAAAGAGTTTGAGTGAGGAAAAGGGTTCAATACTGGCTTTACTGGCAGAGGGATACAGGGTGTGTCAGGTTGCTTCCATTCTGAAAATTTCAAAGACAGCAGTTCATAAGAACAAGGTCAAGCAACAGACATTTGGGACAACAAAGCCACAGACTGGCAGAGGGTGAAGAAGCTGACCACTAACTGCGATGAACGTCAACTCATTCGAATGTCACTCAACAACTGTAGGATGACATTAAATGACCTACAATAAGAATGGCAAACAGTAGCTGGGGTGAAGTGCATGGCGAGGATGGTTCAAAACAGGCTCTTAGGGGCATGGCTGAAGTAGTGCAAAACTAGAAAAAGCTCTTCATCAATGAGAAGCATTGGCTGACGTTTGCAAATGGCCATAAGGATTGGACCAAAGAGGAATGGAGTAAAGAGTAAAATGTTCATCTTTGCCCAACCTGGTCGTCTAATGGTTAGACGGAGACCTGGAGAAGCCTACAAGCCAAAGTGTCTGGCACCCACTGTGAATTTTGATTGGGCTTGGTCAGTGATGATCTGGGGATGCTTTAGCAAGGCAGGAATCTGGCAGATTTGTCTTTGTGAAGGACGCATGAATCAAGCCAAGTACAAGGTTATCCTGGAAGAACACCTACTTCCTTCGGCTCTGACAATGTTCTCCAAATCTGAGAATAGTTTTTTCCAGTATGACAATGCTCCATGACACACAGCCAGGTCAATCGAGGACCACCATCGCCAGGAGTGGCATGAAGTCACCCAACAGCAATGTTACAGACTGGTGGAGAGCATGCCAAGACACATGAAAGCCGTGATAAAAATCTGGGTTATTCCACCAAATATTAATTTCTGAACTCTTCCTAAAGTTAAAAACATTAGTTTTTTGTTGTTGAAAAACATATGAATTTGTTTTGTTTGCATTGAGGTTAATTAACAATGAATCTTTTTTGGTTATTTATTTTTAGAAAATAACAACTGGTAAACTCTAAATTATAATATTTATATTGGGAAAAAAATTTCGGCGGTAGTTTATAGAATTAAACACAGATGTTAATAGTAAAACCATAGGTGTCACGGTTGCGTGTTGGAACCCAAACGCGGATTGGAAGAGCGAGAGGGAGTGGCAGACAGAGTAATTGGAGTCGAACAGGTGATCGGTACACAGGCTGGCGGCAGAAATGCACCGATAGGTAGCAGGCACAGTAATTGCGGTAAGGCAGAGGAACGGTACATGGACTGGCGGCAGAGGTACTGACCGGTGGCAGGCAGAGTAGTCGGGGACGGGCAGGAGGTCGGTACACAAGCTCACAGCTAGGTAGCAGGTAGAGTTGTCGGGGAAGGGCAGAAGGTCGGTACATGGTAAACTTGGCCGGCCGGAGGGACGAACGATGAACTTGCGAGAGCCTAGATAGCGCATGTGAATATAGACCAATGATCCGGCAGGGAAGAGTTGTCAGGGTTCCATAGAAATACTGTTGGTAAGGAGGCAAGTGGAAACAGATGTGTAATAGGTGATTGGGAACAGGTGTGAGAGTGGATGATGGTGAATAGGTGCGCAATCTCAGCTCAGGGAGGCGAGGACACGCCTGCGCGGAATTACGGAGGCGGGGACGTGACAACAGGAACTGATCATTTTGCAGGCTCTTTAAATTTTTCATTAGAGCTATATGTATTATAGCAAACAACATTCTAGAGAAGTGCTCACTAAATAGCCTACATGCTTTGTGCATGAATGCTAGGTGTTATTAGTCCTGCTATCTGTGTTTAGACTATGATGTGGCTTAGGTGCTATTATTGTATATTTTCACTATCAGCAGCTTTTTTATTAATGTAATGTAACACCCAATGGTCATATACTCCTCACTTCCGCGGCACTTATGAAATACTTGAATCCCACCCCTGCAAATCCCAGGCCACCTGAAGACACCTTCTCTACCTAAATCCAGCGAAGTGATACAGCATTAAAATCTCTTCTCCCCTCTACCTCAACACAGTCCAGTGATGCATCATCAGGCATCTAAAAAAGGCACAACTAGACCCTACTGACTGGACATCTGTTTTAACTGATAAGGTAAGAAATTAGTTTGTTCTCAGAGGACCGTATCAAATAAAAACAGTTTAAAATTTCAGAAACAAAAAGATTGGAGGTGTCAGCATTACTATTTCAATAGTCATTGTCAATTGAGAAAGAAATCTGAAGAAGCTGCAAGAAAGGCTGTAGAACAATGCTACATTACGCATATTGAAATGTTCTACTTGGCATTCCTCATGTTCCATTCTACACCAGCTTGAAGGTTCTAAAATGCTCTGTTTGTCTTTAGTTTTTCCAACAGAGGAAGGATACTTTGAGTAGGTATGATGGGAAGGAATTCTGGGAAAGCTCTGGGCAAGTTGGTTCCCACAAGTACGCTGTGCCCCTTGGTGTAGCTGTGGCATAGAGCCAATTGTTGGGATAAGAACAGGGCCCCTATTCTCCAGGGCTCTAATCAATATGTATTAGTAATAAATGCAGGACAGTGTCCCAAAGTTTCTCTGCATTGTGAATCAAGTGGAAGTCTCTCATGACTATTGAACATTACTCAAAGCCATTGAGGGAAGAGAAACACCGGTATAGGACCCAACTTAGAGAAACTGGGAATCATCAGTCCTCATTCATAAAATGAGGATGGACTGGCAACATAATTTTATAAGTTTGGAGAACAAGCTCTTTTTTAATTTTGGTTAAGGATTAGCTCTGCTTGGCAACTGTGGACGCAAGATGAAAGGACCGTAAAGGGTCCATGGTTGACCTATGGTTGTTTCTCTTCTGTTCAGTGCAACTTTACTCCTGCTTCATGATTTGTGGTTTACTGACTGTGTTGTGATGAAAAGAGAGCTGAGCCAGAAGGCTAAGCTCTCGATATACCGGTACATTATTGTTCCTACCCTCACCTATGGTCATGAAGGCTGGGTCATGACCAAAATGACCAAAATAACTAGATTGCAGGTACTAGAGGCTGACATTTGTTTTCCAGAAACGTCTTCCTTAGAGAAAGGGTGAGAAGCTCAGTCATCCGTGAGGAACTCGGAGTAGAGACACTGCTCCTTGGTATTGAAAGGAGCCAGTTGATGTGGTTCGGGCCTCTGGTAAGGATGCTCCCAGGAGATCTCCCTAGGGAGGTGTTCCAGGCACGTCCAGCTGGGAGGAGACCTCGGGGTAGGCCCAGGACTAGGTGGAGAGATTATATTCGTACACTGACCAGGGAACGCATCGGGATCCCCCAGTTAGAGCTGGCAAATGTAGCTTGGGAAGGGACGTTTGGGATCCCCTGCTGGAGCTGCTGCCCGCGACCCGATACCGGATAAGCGGATGAAGATGAGAAAGAGATGACTGTGTTATTCAGATGTAGTGGCAATGGCACTAATATTTTTTGGTCCATAATTAGGCATTTGGATGTGTAAGTGCTATAAACAGATTCTCAAGTGCTGCAGTTAGCAAAGATGTTGTCATAGGCTCAAAATCTTGAAAAGGTTGGAACACTATTAAAGCAGGGGAAAAGTGAAGAGACTTCTGGAAAGTGAAGAGAATTATTTTGGCATATGCCCCCAACAAATGGTGCTATGAATTCAACACAAATATTTACTCAGAGGAGTGAGGAAAGTAAAGTTGGTAATTTTTCTTGTAAAAAAGACACATGTGCGACAATCAAGCACACCATACCATTAGAACCAACAGGACTTTCATTCAGGAAGTTTTGCCCTTTTACCATCCAACCATGTACCAACCATGTAGTCACAAAAAGTCTTGAACTGACATATATTTATGATATGAAATGTCTGTAAAATCAGCCACAAAGCATATTTGTCTGGTCAAAATCTTTTTAATTAATGCTCAACATTTTACCATGAAAATCATATTTTATGAAACACAGTAAAATTATTAAAGAAGTTGATCTTGTTTACTCAGCTGTTTCTTTACCCTGTAGGAAGAAGAAATATGAAATAATGTAAGTAATGTAAGCGTTCATAATAAATATTCCACAGAATTTACAGATGCTTGATATTGAAATTCTTATCAGACACCTTGAATACATGTAGGTAAAAATGATCTATTATCGATCTCTATGAAGGTTACTTCTGTTGAGCTGGTCATAATTGAACAAGTGGTAAAGTTTTAGAAGCAGCTCTGTACCTTTCCTGCATCGCGGCTCTTGGCTCTGAGCTTGTTGACTTGAGACTCAGCAATGTCAGCGCGCTCCTCTGCCTCCTCCAGCTCATGTTGCACTTTCCTGAATTTAGACATGTGCTGGTTGGCAGCTTCCTCCTGGGTGAGGAAAAGGAGAGGACAATATTAGCAGAGTATCCCCATCAAAGTTTCATATAAGTTTGAAGCTTTAAGCAGCAAAATCATTTTCAAAATACTTATTATACAGTTTGGGACTATATGCAAATGACAAAGTATGGCCATTGTAAGACTCACCGCCTCCTCAGCCTGCCTCTTGTAAGCCTTCACTTTCAGCTGCAGCTTATCTACCAGGTCCTGGAGTCTTTTAACATTCTTTTTATCCTCTTCAGTCTGTTGCAGAAGATCAAAGATTCAGTGCCCCACATTTTCTTACACAAATGTGTCTGGGACAGTGCAGAAAGAAATTGTTTTCACTTACCTGGTAAGTCAGCTCTTTGACTCTGCGCTCATACTTGCGCACTCCCTTAACGGCTTCTACACCTCTTCTCTGCTCAGCCTCCACCTCAGCCTCCAGCTCACGCACCTTTTGTGAGAATTATGCAATGATATAAACTTTTGTAGGCTTATCTTTGAGGTTGTGGAATCAGTCATCTTTGTAACACAGAAGTATTCTTCTAAATCAGAGTAGAGACTGTATAATGAAATACATGTGCAGAAATCATCTTTAATTCTACCCAAACCCATCCTGCTGTTAACTGACCCTGGACTCCAGTTTCTGGAGCTGCTTCTTGCCTCCCTTCATGGCCAGATTCTCAGCCTCATCCAGACGATGCTGCAGGTCCTTGACTGTGACCTCCAGGTTCTTCTTCATCCTCTCCAAGTGAGAGCTGGTGTCCTGCTCCTTCTTCAGCTCCTCAGCCATCATGGCAGCCTAAAATATTGTTTATTTATTTATATATTAACACAAACATAATCTGTCTCTGTTGTGATTGTCTATTGAATCATTAGATGAATAAAGTACAATTGAATTAATCACGAGAACTCACATCAGTGATGGCCTTCTTGGCCTTCTCTTCTGCATTCCTGGCTTCCTGGACAGAGTCATCCACCTCTCCCTGCACCTGCACTAAGTCACTCTCAAGCTTCTTCTTGGTGTTTATTAGGCTGGTGTTCTGGAGAAGGAAAACATTATACATTTTGCTCCAAATATAACTAAATCATAAATTATGAAAATCTTAATGCAGGCACTGTTGAATTCCAGATGTGTGTATACAGCTTAGGAATAGTTCAATTAGAAATCGTTTTTGACCCATACCTGTGAGTGCAACAAACCAACGCGTTCACTGGCATCAACCAGCTCAGTCTCCGCCACTTTGCGACTCCTCTCTGTCTGCTCCAGAGCAGCTCTCAGCTCCTCGATTTCAGCCACCATCAGACCGTTTCTGCGCTCCACCATGGCTACCTGCTCCTTCATGTCCTCTGAGGCGCGGACAGCATCATCAAGGTGCAACTGGGCATCCTGGGTTTCACACAGATATGGTTTCATTAAAACTTGTGGGAATAGTGACAAAATAATTGCTGACGGAAATATTACTTGGAAATACTTTCCAATTTTCCTACCATTCTACAGAACACAACTATATATATTCTCTATTTCTATCTGCTCTGCACTGTTCTACAGATTAACCAATAAAACTCAACCCATGTTCAAGTTCTTTCCCATGATGTCCCAGTTCCTTTACCTTGAGCTGTCCCTGTACATTCCTCAGCTGTTTCTGGGCCTCAGCGGCCTGCCTGTTGGCGTGGCTCAGCTGGATCTCCATCTCGTTCAGGTCTCCCTCCATCTTCTTCTTCACCCTCAGGGCATCATTTCTGCTCCTGACCTCAGCATCCAGGGTGCTCTGCATGGAGTCAATCACCCTCTGGCTGTTCCTCTTGATCTGCTCCATCTCCTCGTCTTTCTCCGCCAACTTCCTGTCCACTTCACCCTTGACCTGGTTCAGCTCCAGTTGTACACGGAGAATCTTGGACTCCTCGTGTTCCAGTGTGCCCTAAATAAAGCAAGTAATTCAGATTGTTTTATGTTAAATCAATGCATTAAATCAAATTAAATTTATCAGATTTTTTTAATAAAGCCCTTTTACAACAGGAGATTTCTCTAAGTGATTTTACCAACACCTAGCCTAAAGTCCCAAAGAGCAAGCAACAACAGTTCATGCACAGTAACTAGGAAAAACTTCCTCATAGGGTCCAAAAATCTGTATAAAACATAGAGAGGAAACAGACTGAAGTGTGGCCAGTCCTCTTCTGACGTTTGCATTGTGAAGATTATACGAGTACATAACCTTATGGGCCAAGTCAAGTTTTTGCATATTAAAAAGACCAGAAAATCAATAAATGCATGTGTGCCTTTACACTCTGTGGCCCTGTCTCGCGTAACATCGATTTTCCGATCTTATAGTGATAGTTTGTACCTCAGCTTCCTCCAGAGCAGTCTGGATCTCAGATTTTTCTGTCTCCACGGTTTTCTTGGCCTTCTCCAGTTCATGGATGCTCTTGCCAGTCTCTCCGATTTGTTCAGTCAGGTCAGAGATCTCCTCTGTAAAGACAACCACAGGACAAGTTCTGAAAAGTGAGGATATTACCAATGCAATGAAGTGGTATTTATTTATAATTCTTTAAATTAATGCACATAATTACAGTTCTCTCCATTTAAAAAATCTAATATACACAGGCTACTGGGAATCACTCACGTTGCAAGTTCTTGTTCTCTCTCTTCAGAGTTTCAAGCTGGTCCAAAGCCTCCTCATATGAGTTCTTCATCTTGAAGAGTTCAGTGCTGAGAGAGCGAGCCTCCTTCTGAGCTCCTTCCAGCTCAGCCTGGCCCTCCTCATACTTCTGCTTCCACTCTGCCAGAACCTGGGGAAATCCATGGATTTTTTATCAGAAATATACTACTATTTTAATATATGCAATTGATCATATTTCAATCTGAAAATACCACCTTAGGGTAAGATATTTATAATTTTTACCTTGTCAAAGTTTCTCTGCTTCTTGTCAAGGTTGGCAGCCATGGCGTTGGCTCTCTCCACATCAATCATGAGGTCCTCCACCTCTCCCTGCAGTCTCTGCTTGGTCTTCTCCAGGGAGGCACATTTGGAGTTAACAGCCTCGATGGTCTCCTCAGCCTCCTGTAGACGTTGTGCCAGCTTCTTCCTATTGGATGGTTGGTTTTATGTTGCGAAACATATTACAACACAAAATCCCATAGCACTGCTCAGATCCCAGTAACACCCTTACCATCCATACCATATTTACGTTAATTCAGTTCTGTGTGACTCACTTGGCCTCTTCCAACTCTTCTGTGCGCTGGATGGCATCAGTTTCGTACTTAGTCCTCCACTGAGCCACCTCACTGTTGGCCTTAGACATGCCACGTTGCAGCTCTGCCTTGGCCTCCTGCTCCTCCTCAAACTGCTCCCTCAGGAGATCACAGTCATGGCGAGCAGACTGGACCCCGTGAGCCAGTGCATTTTTAGCCTATGAGAGAAAAAGAAAAAGATTGTAGTGACAGTAAAACCAGAGGTCTCAGAGAGTGGCATGCAATTAATATGCCTTTAAACTGTGATCGGTGGGTCCATCCTTTGTCCCTTACCTTGACCTCCTCCTCAATATGCCTCTTCAGCTCCTCCACCTGCTGGGTGAAGGCCTGTTTGCCTCTGGTCAGCTGAGAAACCAGGGCTTCCTTCTCCTCTAGCTGGCGGCTTAACTCACCTGCAGGTATATAGGGACATCTTGTTAAAAGTGGCGGTTTTCTTTACGGTTATAAATGAATATTGAAGAATGCTAGGAAAATGTTATGTGCTGTATAGAATGGTAGATTCTTTGTCGAGTGGAATTCAAGCCTAACACAATACACAGTTTCCTTCTGAAGAACAGCATTGATTTGTTGGTCATTGTTAATGGTTACCATTTTCTGTCAGGAGTCTAGCCCTCTGTGCACTGATGTCGGTGATCTGGCGAATATTCTCATCATTCTTAGTCTTGATTTCACTCAGCTGGTCCTCAAGAGTACGACACATCTTCTCCAGATTGCCCTGTTAGTCCAACATACCATAATTACTGTCCATTTTAATGAGGATGTCAATGAAACTTCTCAACACTGCTTGACCTCTAAACCATTACTACTCACCTTAGCCTTGGCGACAGCCTCCATGTTGCTGGAGAGGTCATCTATCTCCATCTTGTACTCACTCTTTTCCTTCTCCAGCTTCTGCTTGACACGCTGCAGGTTGTCGATCTGCTCCCCGAGCTCAGCCACACTGTCAGCCTGCTTCTTGCGCAGAGCGGAGGCTGTGGCCTCGTGCTGCAGGGTGGACTCTTCAAGATCACGACGCAGCTTCTGGAACTCAGCTTCACGCTTCTTGTTCATCTCGATCTGAGCAGCAGTGGCACCTCCGGCCTCCTCCAGCCTCTCACTGATCTCCTCAAGTTCCCTGGAGAGATCTGCCCTCTGCTTCTCAACCTTTGCCCTGGCAGCACGCTCAGCCTCAATCTCCTCCTCCAGCTCCTCAATACGGGCCTAAAACAGCGGAGTATGCAGTATATCGAATTAAGAATTTTTCCCCCCCTAAAATACAGTTGAAACAATTTAACTTCACACAATTTTATTATTGGTATTTTAATATAAAAGTGTTGATGTACATCAGTTAGACTATTACATTCAGTGTAACGTGCAGTAGTCAACCCAGAATGGTAAGAAGCGCATGGAGTTAGGTTTCTGCATAGGCATTACCAACATTATATCATGGACAACTGGGAGGGGTGGACATATTTGGGGAACTTAAGAAAACTCTTGACACCTTCTGAGCCCTCAGATTCCACCAATATGAAGTGAGGTGTTATCAGAATATATTATTCAGGTGTGTTTTCTGTTCCAGAGTTCAGATCATGTGCTGTACCTGGAGCTCCTTGATCTTCTTCTGCAACTGAGCTCCCAGAGACTGCTCATCCTCAATCTTACTGAGCAGTTGGGATGTCTCAAATTCCTTCCTAAAAAGTACAAACATGGGAATTATTGTCAAAACAATTATATTGTAATCAATATCGCAGGTAATAATGTTGAAATGTCTGTTTTTACTTCTTGATTTTCTCATCAGACTGCTGCTTATCATTCTCCAGGTCCATTATGGACTCCTGGGCCAGTTTCAGATCTCCCTCCAACTTTCTCTTGGCTCTTTCAAGGTCCATACGGAGCTTCTTCTCTTGCTCCAGAGAACCCTCAAGCTACAAGATGCAAAAATAAAGTATGGTATAAATCTGAACTCAAGATAGTATCATCTTGAACACAGCAAAAGCCAAAATGTTCAACCCCACTCACGTCGTCCACTTGCTGTTCTAGCTTAGTCTTGGCCTTGGTCAGAGTGTTGACTTTGTCTTCCTCTGCCTGCAGGTCGTCCAGTGTCTGCTGGTGGGCCTCTTGGAGGGCTTTCTTCTCCTTGGTCAGCTTGGCGACACTTTCCTCCACAGAAGCCATCTCCTCTGTCAGGTTTTTAACCTGAAAACACGCAACAAAACAAGTCAGCATCATAAAGAGAAGGTCTTGCTTGTTATACTGCATATTATTTTAATTGAATCAAATTAATGTTGATAGTGGTTTTCAATGTATATTCATTAGTAGATCACAGCATACACCATGCTAGAGTGCTTAGGGAACAGAGCCTGCAATCAGTGTGTGGAGTTCCTTGATACTGACACGTAATCTAATCCTGCTACAGTAAACCTGCTCCTAAAATTATACATTGTTTTGCAAACTATGACATCAAATCTATTCATGTCAATATGTGTTTATTAGATCACTCCATGTTGGTAATATTTTATAGTTAAAATAAGACACAATACCTTGTTTTCAGTGGCATGCTTCTCTTTCTCCACTTTGGCTAGGGTGAGTTCCAGGTCATCAATGTCTTTCTTCAGCTCAGAACACTCGTCCTCTAACTTCCTCTTCTTGGCTGTCAACTCAGCATTGATCTCCTCCTCATCCTCCAGCCTCTCGTTCAACTCTTTGAGTTTGGCTTCCAGCTGGATCTTGCTCTTGATGAGCCCTTCACACCTTTCCTCAGCATCGTTCAGATTCTCTGAATCCTGGTATCAAAACAGGAGGAAAATCACAAACCAGACTCAGTTAGTGGACCAAAATAAACATATTTGTCAAAGACATCATAAAAAAAATAATAATACAAGGTAATGAGTTTTAATAGCCAGTAACCTTTGTGAGCTCACACTGTGTCAGTGTGCGCGTGTGTGTGTGTGTGTGTGTGTTCTTGGTATTATGTGAA
Organism: Esox niger; assembly: GCA_016801105.1. Lineage (NCBI taxonomy): Eukaryota > Metazoa > Chordata > Actinopteri > Esociformes > Esocidae > Esox > Esox niger. The sequence continues at coordinate 30,954 of JACXGJ010003930.1, forward strand.
TGCACTGTGTGTTCATGTGTGCACAAATGAGAACTCACAGATGCGACTTGAAGTGCAAGGTCATTCTTCTCCTGCAGCAAGGTCACCATCTTTTCTTCCAGCTCCTTCTTCTTGGCCAGAGCCTTGGCCAGATCTGACTGCATCTTCTCATAGTTCTCCTTCATGTTGGCCAGCTCCTTCTCAGTCTCAGCGCTCTTCAGCAAGGGTTTGATCTTAAAGTACAGCTTCATCCATGGCCAGTGTTTCACATTCATGAATGAACGGATGTTGTACTGGATGGAGTAGATTGATTCTCTGGTTGAAAAGATAGGACCAGGAACAGTGAGTGACATGCTTAAAGCAAAATGTTTGGAATCGAACAGCAAACTGAATTCCACCACAACTATATGTATACCGCTGAAAATTCAACTCTTCTTATTTTCATAAGCTGCATAATTTAAATCATATTAGGAAGTGTTTATTCTTCAAGACTTTAAATTTAAAATGTTTGATATAAGTAAATCATTCAGATAATAAACGCATATTTAATCATGTTTGATATCAAACTCTGTTATATTTATTTATGGTTGGGATCAAAATATATCAATGTACTATAAGTGAAACTTGATGTGACATGGCTGAACATAATAAGATGTCACTTCCCATTCTGGTCATGTGATATTCATTACATACAGGATGTTTGCAGATGATTTTGCCAAAATGTCTACAATTTCTCACCTCCTCTCCATCATCTTGCTAAACTCCCTCCTCATCAGATATCCACGGCTAAGAGCCTGGATCATGCGGACCAGAGCGGCCAGCTTCTCATCTCTCATCTCCTCCAGGACACCAAGAAGACCGGCTTTGAAGAACACCTGAGGCAGGTAAATATGTTACGTTCTGGAGCCCTAGTCAGACATTGACAGAATGAACTTAATCTAAAGAAGTGGAACAACGCCACAAGATGAATTTGAACGTCATACGTTTTGTAATGCTTACAAACAAGTAATAAATCAGATAACACGATTACAGGTTTATTTTTCATTAGTTACTAGAAATAGTAATATAATGGAAGGCTCACCTAACTGTCATTATCCTAAAATTTTTGTTTTGTTGTTTGCTTCATTTGGGTGTATTGGACTGACCTTGGTGTGTCCAAACTTGTATTCCTCGTGATTTACATCAATGGACCCAAGCAGCTTCTCAGAAGCTTTCTTGTTGTCCATGAACTGTCCCTCAGGGATGACACTGGCATTAAGTACTTTGTACCTGTGTGAGGATAATTTGTTTAACCATAATGTTAAGTTATATTCTGTAGCAGGTAAGCATTTTCTGAATCTGCAACATGTCTTCAGAGCAGATCAGATCAAATGTGCTGCATTGGAGCTGTGTTGATCTACTCTGCTGAGAAGAATTTAAGTGCAATCTTCTGATGTTTTGCTGCCACAGTCTTGCTAGTTAGAACCAATCAAGTTACAGTTTGCCCTCAACAGCCCAATTCATCTTTGAAGTTTTGTAGCACTTGCTTGCTTGTTGTTTTTTCCATACATTTACGGTAGGGATGTGATTTGGTCCCCTATTGTTGTCTATAAGTAAGAAAGACTGAAGCTGAAACAAAGATATTTATTCCTCAATGAGCTTGACATGCAGATTTCTTCATTCCCAAATGATGGCTCACCACTCATATAATTGGAGGACTTCTGCCGTTGATGAATTTCTTACCACTGCCATTCCTCTTTTGACCTCCCTCTTTCCAGTCAACCGCTACTCACAAAGCAGTTAATGCACTTAATCTAATCTTTACTAGATCCTGTCTATCTACCAATCTTGCCAGTACCCCTTTCCATTGTCAGTACCCAGCCATGTGTTTGGCCACCATAATACTCGTTCTCTGCCACAACTGCTCTCTCCCAAATCCTATTACCTCTTCCATCTCCTGGGTCCTTCTCCCTTCTCCCCCCGAATTCTGCCTCTTCCACCTTACTCTCTATGCTTTCCAAGTCCTATGACTCTCACTGCCCCCCTTTTCTCCCAGTTGGCCAAGCTCTACCCTCAAAGTCCATGGCTAAATTACTTGCTGCAAGTTCTCAAAAATAGGCTTTACTCAGACGACAAAACTAGCATTCTCAGGTTCCAAAATGAGCCACTAGATCAAGATTGTTCTCTTCTATGTAAATGGAGCTCTTGCAATGGTAATGACCAAGCAAAATCTCCCTCCACTCTTTTCATCCTCCTAGATCTATTTCCTCCCATTAACACTGTGAAACAACTCATCCTATTTCTACCCTCCTCAATCTTGGCTCTGTGCACTCTTTGATTGCATCCTATCTGGCATGCCACTGTTACCAGGTGACGTGGAGAGAATCAGTGTAAAAAAATTGGAACCCAGTGAAAAACAGAACACCCCTCTCCATACAAATGGTTGGTGGTGCTAGCTTGGAATATATTGCTTTATCAGCAATAGTGCATTAGCACTGTAGCTAAATGAACTTAACAAATCTGCAATGTTACCCAACTCAGCTGGCTAACATCCTCTTGGTAGACAGTCTATTCGGAAATGAATATATCATCAGTTAATGTATTTATCAGCTCAGGAGCACCGTTCATCCTTTTTACAGTCACATTAGAATACTAGGGATCTAGGCTAATATAAGGATTCTTGCTGTTCATAATATGACATATATTTTTGCAAATGTAAATATGATTCAATCCAGTTATTAAAAGCCCTTCAACCCTATTAAACATCTCAGACTTCCAAAGTACATAAGAATTATATTATATTTATTTTAATTCAGGGGGTGTTGGGTTTGTGTGTGTTTATGCATTTGTTTGTATGTACCTTTGCTTGAAGTCAGCATAGAGGATTCTGCTGGGAAAGCCTTTCCTGCAGATCCTGATACCCTCCAGTACACCGTTACACCTGAGCTGGTGGATAACCAAGTGGTTCTCCATCAGACCTAGATAGACAAGTCTCGGTTTATACTCTGAGGGTACTTATAAATCAGGCCTATACTGTACTTTACTTGTCGTTTGTATGTCTATATTTGTGGTACCTGGAGTCTTTGACTCATTAGGGATCAGGCAGCGCACAAAGTGAGGGTGAGTGCTCCTCAAGTTGGTCATCAGCTTGCCCAAGTTCTCCTGGAAGAGGGTTAAAAATACAGTTTCTCAGAAAATATGATCATCAAATTAGCTTTTGAAGGAATTAATACCAAAAAATCCACTGCTCACCCTGAACTGGGAGGTCACAGTCTGCATGGAACCACCCTTCTTCTTGCCTCCTTTCTTGGTTGTATCTTGAAAGGATTGTGGAAAGTCAAATATCATAAATGAGGATCTCAGGTTATCTTCAAATGTCTTAATCGGGGACAAGTGGCCTAGCAGTGGTATGATGTGACCAGCAATCTTATGGATGAGAGAATAAATCCCCCAAAAGTTAAATGACAATCCATACTTTTGTCACAGGGCAAGACAGTAAATTGGAATTTCTCCCCAGGCTCTCATTGTGAATTACCCTGTACCACTTCAACGTAGAGGGGTTCAGATAAATGCAATACTTTGGTGGAACTTGTGTGCAAACTGATAGGTATCTACTTTCCCTCATGCAAATTCTAAAATAAAGATTTTCTGAATAAACAAAAATTAATTGTAATACTTTCATAAACTATTGAGAAGATGGGGGTCTGCATTTTGACTCATGTTTAATTATTTTGATGTGTTACTATACTTACCCTCAGGTGGGGCAGCAGGATACAGGGCAGCCAACAGTTTAACTGAGGACTTCCCGTACAGCTGACAGACTGAGTCGTTCAGGGGGTCCTTGTTCTTGTCCAGCCAGCCAGTGATGTTGTAGTCCACAGTGCCGGCGTAGTGCACCAAGGCAAAGTGGGCCTCGACCTTGCCTTTGACAGGCTTGGGCTTCTCAAACACCTTGCATTTACCAAGATGTTGGTCATAAAGCTTGTTCTTGAAGGTAGTGTCTGAAGCCTTGGGGAACATACACTCCTCTTCAAGGATGGAGAAGATGCCCATTGGCTGGAAAAAACATTGATATTGGATTAATTAGATTTACATGTATAATCCATATTTGTTAGCTTAGCTTTTGGGGTTGATAATAGTAATCCCAGACAATGTACCTTCTCAATAAGCTCAATGCATTGCGCCAAGTCCATGCCAAAGTCAATGAACTCCCAGATGATGCCCTCTTTCTTGTACTCCTCTTGCTCCAGGACAAACATGGTGTGGTTGAAAAACTGTTGCAGTTTCTCATTGGTGAAGTTGATGCACAGCTGCTCCAGTGTGTTGAACTGTTGATGAGATTTTTGCGAATATAATGAATCATTGAATCACATAGGGTTGTAAGCTATCTCAGGGATAACAACTTGCCTAGTATTGGCCTCATACTTACGTCAAAGATCTCAAACCCGGCAATGTCAAGTACACCAATATAGAACTGCCTTGGCTGCTTAGTGTCCAACATCTCGTTGATACGGACAACCATCCACAAGAACATCCTCTCATAGACAGATTTGGACAGGGCACTTACGGCATTATTAACCTGCAACACAAGTACCTCGTTAAAGTCCAGAGACAAGAGAATGAATCTAACTGCAATCAAATGCACTCATCCCTAAAATAAGTCCAGATGACTACCTTACCTGAGGTACAGTCTGTCCCTTGGTCACATACTCATTGCCAACCTTCACTTTGGGGTAGCAGAGACACTTCAACATCTCCGCTGAGTTCAGGCCCATCAGGTATGCGATTTTATCAGCGACTGGAGAAAGAAAAAACCAAAACATAATAAAGCACGCAGTATCTCTTGTATCTGATATAACAGTGACACATTTTTTTGGGAAAGTATATTTGTTAATTTAAAGTCAAAGCATATTTTATCTGTCAGATGCACAGAATAGCATAGCATAATTCTGAACAGTGAAATGCATATGACATGGTGCATGACATGACTACACAGTAGGCATTAAGAAAAATATAAAGGAAAAATCATTCCCAAAATATATACTACAATAAGAAATAACAAATGTAGAAATTGGAATATGGATAGTATTAATAGAAATCCTAAATATTATAAATATAAGTATGGTAGTGAATATAAATGGATACATTAAAATGTGCTTATGTACATAGAAAGTGACCAGAGCATATGAAACGCTCATGTGATCAATATGATCAATGTTGCTGGCCGAAAAGCTGTGCGTCTGCAAGCAGATTTCCTGATGCTCTGGTAACATCTACCAGACAGCAGCAGTGTGAACAGACCATAGCCTAGTTGATTGTAGTCTTTAATGATGTTCCATGCTTTCCTAAGGCATCATTTATGGTAGATGCCTTGCACAGAAGGGAGATGGCAGCTGATGATGCGCTCCGCTGACCTAACCACCCTATGTAGGCCCTTGCAATCAGCAGAGGAGCAGTACCAGCAGAGCCATTTTCAGTGCGACCTTCCTCTAATGTGCACTAAAATGCAGCCTCATCCTGTGTAATCTCTAGCGTTTATAGGATGTTCTCCAAAAATTACCAAAAGCCTGACTTTTATGAAACAATACCTCACAAACATTTTATTTTCCTATGTTCAGATGGGAAATGGAACTAATGTTTACACTGTGTGTCAATGAGCGAGCCTCACCCTCAGTTCCGTCTGGCTCAGCTTGCTCCTCACGCTGCTTCTGCTTGAAGTGCATGTTACCATGGTGAATTACAGCTCCTGTCAGCTTGTAGATGGACATCTTCTCTTCATTACTGAAGCCCAGAATTGTAATGGCATCCTGCGAGGAGAGAGGAAGTATAAAAATGAAACTCAATGGAAGGCTGCTCAATTCCTCTGCACTGTAGATCTATCACTTTACAATGGAAGTCAGGAAGAATATTAACAAAAAGAAGAGATTGTCATTAAATGAAATGGAGACATATTTGTTCAAGCTGCCACAGCATTGTCATTGTGTTGTGGGTTCGAAGTATTTGGTAGTCCTACCCATTCCATTTCTAGAGTTTGGTAAACGCTTTATGACTCACATCAGTAGCTTCCAGCTCAACCTTGTCGTCGATGCTGTTCACAGTGATCTGACCCTGGCTACACATTGGGAAGTCATAGGGATTGGTGGTGAGGAGAGCCATTTCTGTGGACCAAAGAGAAAAACCTTTTAGTTCAAAAATATATTGCTTATACATGCTTTATGCTTTATCACACATATTTACTAACCCTGACAGATGAGCCACATTTCTTAAAAACAGATATGTGCATTCGATTTTCAACAATTATGTTGGCCTCAATTTGGACCGGTGAAAGAAAACCATAGTATTATCATAACTTTCAAATACAGCATCGAATTATTTTCAAGGTTATATATTATTATATACATTGTTTTAAAAAAAACACATAAGCCTCACAGTATAACACCAAGTAAATTAAACATCAGGAATGTAAATTTGTCCAGAAAGGATGCATTAGCGAATGTGAATCATTGTCACCTGTTTTCATGCAAATGAAAGTGAAAACAGGTGAAATGGAGAGGCAACAGCAAGACAACCCCCAAAATGCAAATGGTTTTGTAGGTGGTGGCCAGAGACAACTGTTCTCTCCTTATCCTTCCCGAGTGATTCTTCTCTAGTTTAACATTTTGCTAGTGTCCTTGTCACAACTGGTAGCATGAAGCGGTACCTGCAGGCCCTACAGGTTGCACAAGGAGAGCAGGACAGGGCTGTGGAAGGGCATCAACACAGCAGCAGGACCAGTATCTGCTCCTTTGTGCAAGATGAACATGAGGAGCACTGACAGAGCCCCAGTATTTGACCTCCAGCAGGCTACTGGTGTGTGTGTGTTTCTGACCAAACTGACTCCATGAGGACCTGACATCCTCTATTGGGACCTGTGCTCACAGCCCAGCACCGTGCAGCTTGATTAGCTTTCGCCCGAGAACAACAAAACTGGAAGGTCTACCATTTGTGCCCCGTTCTCTTCAGAGATGAGAGAAGGTTCACAAAAAGCACAAAGTGACAGCCGCGAGAGAGTCTGGAGATAACGTGGTGAAAAAGTTGCTGCATGAAACATTATCCAGCATGACTGGTTGGGCGGTTAGCAAGTGATGAAATGGGGAGGCATATACTTGGAGGGAAGTAAAGACCTGCACATACTAGCCAATGTTACCCTTACTGCTGTTAGTTATCGGGATGAAATCCTCATGTTTTTTTAACCAAAGGCGATCATCAATCATGTGACCCTTTTACTGTAAGTTGTTTTATTCATTCAAATATATTCCAATGGCACTCTGAAGTGAAAGAAACCCCTAGCTCTTCCAATACCCCAAATCTTGTGCCATTCTTATAACAAATCTGAAAAATTATCACCAACTAATTACATATCTTTCCATGATCAGTTCAAATATATTGATTATAAACACAAATGCCAGATAAGAGAGAGCAACACTTAAACATTTTCAGATATTGCCTACCAAAATGACCACGCTGTTATTATTTCATCTGCTTGTTGTTTTATTGTTTTGTTAGTCTATGGTACAATTATTTGTTTTTGTTATTTTGAAGCTTCTGTACATTCCATATCAATAGCATGATATGATTTCCATGTGTATCTCCTTTCTCATTATGGAATCCTCTGCTTAGTTAGCTTGCAGGTAGCTGTGCTGCCATATGAAGCCTTGTCCAATTAAGTTGCAGGTAAGTGCATTTATATTACTTTGTGTTTGTAAATACTTTAGTCAAGGTCACCAATTCCCTACCTGAAGCATAATTTGAATTTAAATGCAACACTAACAAAATAATCTAGTTAGCATTCTAGCTAGCCCAACTCCTATTCACAATGAGTTTTGACATGTACTGGCAAAAATCACTGCTTTATCCTCGTCTCTAAGCAAGTGTCATTCGAGTTACATTTTATATCCGATCGAGTACTGGCATTTTGTACGTACTGGTGCATCAAAGGGAATTAGTTGATACATCTTTCTCAAACACCTAGTCAATGTGTATATGTTTGGATTTATTGATGTGTGAACTACAAAAACGTATTAACTTCCTCTCAGATGGAATCATTTCCCTTGAACCTTTTACATACCAACTATTTCAGGTTTGTGGCCTGTCATCATCTGGAAGAAGATGTGGTAGCCTCTTTCATCGGGAAGCTGGAAGGTCACTCTGGACTTCTCCAGCAGGTCTGAAGGAGAATGTTACAGAGTAAGTGAAAGAAAGAGAGTTAGAATAAAACTGAGACAGAAACGATGACTTTCAGTTTAAATGTATCACATTTCTACCAAAATACTATCTAAGGTGTGTATTAAGAACCAAAACCAGCTCACAGGTCTCAATGTCGGCTTTAGCCAATTTGGGTCCTTGGAAGTGAATCCGGATGAATTTACCCTGCAGATTATTATAAAGAATGTTGTTGCCATTTGTTATACATGGACAAAATGTTAGAATAGGCAAATCATTTAATATATATTTTCCCTGATAAAAGATAATTTTTCCAGAATGCCTTTCATACTTACAAAGCGGGATGAGTTGTCATTCCTCACTGTTTTTGCATTACCATAGGCCTCTAGCAAAGGGTTAGCTGCAATGATCTGATCCTCAAGAGAACCCTGAATGAGAGAAACACAAGTTGCTTTAAAACTGGCAATGTAGGGATAATAGGGATAAGAAACAGTATTAGTAAAATGAACAAATCCAACCAAACTCAAATGCATTAAAAAGGCAAGCTTAAACACCTGCATTTTGCCAGGGTCTTGCTTTTTCTTTTCACCACCAGACACTGCAATAGTGGCAAAGTACTGGATGACACGCTTGGTGTTGACAGTCTTTCCTGCACCGGATTCTCCACTGGTTAGTATGACAATGAAAGAGAGGTATTAGCCACAAGTTTTTGTCCGTTTTATTTTATTAAGAAATGGCATGAATAAATAATCTTTACCTATTGAAAAAAATAAGTGAATCAAATACTCAAGAAATTAATATACTTAGCCTAATTTATACACATTGCAATAGATTTTTATAATTATTATATATATTATTATCAATGTAAACAGCTTACGTAATCAGGACGGACTGGTTCTCCTTATCTGTAAACAGAAACATGTTATTTATCATCCTGTAATAGTACTATGGGTTGGCCTATGATTTCATATCAATTCAAGTCATTCAAACATACCAATCTGCATGAACTGAAAGCCATTGTCAGAGACAGAGAAGATATGGGGTGGAGCCTCGACTCTCTTCTTCCCTCTGTAAGCAGAAACCACCTCTGCATCGTAGACAGGGAGCCACTTGTAGGGGTTCACCGTGACACAGAAGAGCCCAGAGTAGGTCTAGAGAGATTGTATGAGGGGATTACCAAATTAGTGTACTGTGGATCTGTGTTTTTTTTTATATGTTCTGTATGTGTATGCCATAGGCTTGCATGGTCACACCACTGACCCTAAGTTTGGTGCAAAGGGCCCTCTCCTCACAAGGAAAACTATACCACAGGTAGCCCGCCATGATGGATTTTATAAGATCTGGGATTTTGAAAAAACGCTTTTCTTCTATAAATAAAGGACCGATATCCACAAATCTTTAAATGCAGAAACATTCATATAGAGTTCTTAACTGTAATCATAAATATGACTATATATTTACCATACTAATGCCTAGAAGAATCTTGTAATATGATTTCACACACCCGTAAAGTGGACTATATAATTTCTTGATGTTAATTGAACATCTCGTCTGCCAGCTTCAATCCCAACGTTGCAGTGGCTTTTATTATTGAAAGCCCCCCTTCTACAACAGGTTAACCGGAACTATGAAGATATATTCATTCAATCAATGAAGGGTTGACAATACACAACCATTTTTACTTTATGGCAGAGAATATTACACACTGTTTTACACTGCCATAGTGTATATTTCTGCCAATTGTCAACCTTATATTGAATGAATGAATATGTCTTCATAGTTTTGGTTAACTTGTTGTATTCGGGGGGGGGGGTGGGTTGGTCCCTTGGTTACATCAGCACGTTTACAAGTAATTTATTCTGGCATGGAAACCGAATGGAAATGTAACCACAGAAAATTGTTAACATGTAAGATTAACATGTAAGAAAAAACAGCCTTTACTTGAGTTTAAACAGTCACAGATTCCTCCTCATTTGCATATTTCTGACTCAGTGTGTGCCCATGGCTTGACATTTAATTACCAATATAACAATTCATATATTATATAATGTTAGCTAACACTGGTACTCAATCATGAGCAGTGCGAAAATGGAGGATTAGATGTAGATATACGTTTTGACTTCAGTATACAACTCTGGAAAAAATGAACAAACTTCTGCACCTTTCTCGTTCCTTTGCAAAAAAAGTTGAAAAAAAAGTTTTGAGTGAGGAACTGAAGCATTAAATTTGTCAATGATGTCTTAATTTTAACCCTTCTGTGCCTCACTCAAAACCTTCCTTTTCAACTGTAACAGGTGCAGTGGTCTCTTCATCTTTTCAGGAGCTGTGTAAGTGGGCGGAAAGCCCAAGAGAGTCATCCCAAACCTCTGTGATTAAAAGGTAAGACTGATTTGATAGACTGTTTTGCATTAGGCTACCTTAATTACTGAAACATTAGCCTAGCTTCTACTTCCAGGCACAGACCACCCACAAATCTGCCAAATTTGTCTAAGTAAGAAAACAGCTTATTTTGATTATTGGGTGGTCTATGCCTTTAATGTTAGTCAGGCACAGGCCTAGATGCTGAATGGTAGTAACACATTGACCTACCTGTTTGGTATTTTGATAGTGTCTTTGGTTCTGGTACAGAATTGTCTGTGTCTGTGTTTGAGCGGAATTTATGGTCCACTGTTGTGTATGTGGGTCTGATTTGCTGCCAATTCTGCTCTAGGATACTTGGTTGGTCACTCCTGGCTACAAAAGTTGCTGGTGTAATGGATTGGAATCATCATCATCTACACATTGCGGACATTACACAAGCAAGATACTGTAAGTATTGTTAGACTTCAGTTCACCAAAACGTGTGTCTGCGTTCTACTGGGTACGCCCCTGAAGAATTTTAGACCCCTGAATGTCAGTGTATAACTTGCATTCTTTGTGTGTTTTTGCAGGTTTCTTACGTAAATCATCCATGCTGCATAACGCTCTTTGAGGTTATACAACACAGTAGCTTCATTCAGGTAGGTCATCATGGCCATGTCCTCAATCTTGTCGTACTTTGGAGGGTTCATCTGGAGCAGGTCTGCTTCTTTAAAATCCTTTCCTTCCTGAAACATTCAAACATCTATCTTACACACAAATTACCTGGATTATTAGGTCTTGTGTTTTATCACTTGTGAAAAGATTTGCAATTATTACTGTCTGTGTTTCATTTGGCTGGGAGTCACTGACATCTAGAAGGTCCAGACATTGGTAGATGCTTTAATATATGGCAGTCGTGCGTAAACATCTTGACTAACAGAGATCGCATGGGAACCGGAAAAATATGCTTTTGAATATTTGTCCCCACACCCACACATTTGTCCCCACAATATTTGTCCCTTTATAAGGTCACTTAGAATGCTATTGAGAGTGATCTTATGTTGTTAATGTTTTAGTGCATACAAGACACTTAACATTTCTTATGATTTATATTTTCACTGTCAATTGTTGTTTTTCTTAACATAGGTTTGTTGTTTATTGTTGTATGTTGAAAGCATAGTTGAATGATGACACTACTTACTAAAAACTATTTTATCACAGTTTAATAGCTCCATGTTCAATAGAAAAAACATACAAAAAACTGAATCAGGGGTTTAATAGGTTAGGGTTTAGTTATAGTGACAGAAATTATAGGGACAAGATGTATTAAGTGCTATGTCATCATAAGTCTTGTGATGTGATTTGTACACTTAAAAAAGCTTAGAATTTTAAGATTCTAAATGAATATGGAGCCCTGCTTTTTGCCCTTGAAAGGAATTTGCACAGGGATGCTTTTGGGCAGATCTGAAATGTCTTTCCAAAAGCAAATAAAAGCTATTAATTAACGAAATTCTACATCCCTTCATTTAGATTTGTAAAATAAGCAAAACATTTATATCAAACAAAACCTCTATCAAACTGGTCTTACCTGTAGAGTGCCGTCAGGCAACTTCACTGTCACAGTACAGTTTCCATCTTTCCTGGCAGTGACCAAAGCCTTAAGGTACAGCTCTTTGGGATCAGGTACAAAGCAAGAGTTCTTTGAGTCAAAAGGGGCTGTTTGTGCCTCAATCCTCTCCTTCTCAGGCTTACGGAGGTATATGGCGGCCTTGCCATACTGCTCCATCTCTGCGTCCGTACTCATGGTGACGGATCTCTAGGAACGCAATGAAACATGAAGTATGCCCAGTCAGCAGCTAATTGGGTGGTATCTCTAACAGAATATTTCAGTATGTTTGGTTGTAAAGATTGAAACCTAGCTCACCTTTTTTTCCCACTACAGATGAAAATGTCCTTCTTGGAATAACCTGTAAAGTATTAGATTGTTATGAAAACACATGTTTGAAACTTTATCATATAGCCCTGTAAGGCATAGAAAACATTTGTTAAGGCATATTTTCATCAAGAGGCAAACAACTTTACTAAATATCGAGGATTCAAATGAATACCCCTGAAAACCCTGTTACTTTATTACAACTATTTTAATTGACAAACTAGTGCAGGTGCACCACTTTTTAGTTCAAACCATTTATTATAAATATATCAAAACTTACATTCAAAATCAATGTAATACTTGTAGAATCCATAAATTAACACATCTGTCTTGTCTAACAAGATGGAGTCTTACCAGAAATGAAGAAGGCGTCTGACTTAGGGGGAGCTTTGGGCCCCAACCTCCTTATATCAGGCTGAAGTTGCCAACCAAGCACAAGTTAATTATGGAGCACTCTGCAGAAGGAAATGGATTGGAGGAGATGGATCTTTAATGTTGCATTCAACAAGTGTCAACAACATCCAGGAGTGCCTCACTCATATTACATTGTAATAAAGTTCTCAGAATTACTTTTATGTAAAGGAAACATGTCATTTACAATATTTTATTAAGTATGAGATTTCTGATTTATCAAATGTATTTCAAAGGGATCGTTTTGCCTTAATCCTGCAATAGATGGAAATGATCAAATTTGACTCACTACAAGATTATTTGTTGTCATAGAATCTCATCAATCAATTAGAAAGAAATAATTCACTCTCATCCCTCCCACTGACCCTGTTTATTTATATGTTCGATAACATTTCTGAACATTCTTCTCAGTGCTTTGATTAGTTTGATTCGTCACTCTGAATAAAATCCATACTTTGTGTCTAATACATGATCTATGCCAGTTGCTGAAGGTGCTAGTATTTGTCTCACAATTTCAGTTAGCTAAAAAAGTGTAGTAGAATTCTTCAGACTCATTTAACATTTAACACCAGGACAATATTTCAACAATCTTATCCACTCATATTGCTGACAGCACAGTAGCTGCATCAGACTTACATTACATTCTGAAATTAGTACAGGAAGTGTCAGACAAAGATTCTTGATGCATAAGGTGAGATGAAAGTCGGGCCAACATTTCTAAATGAATACACTTTGACACTAAGGACACTGCAATGTTTACTGGCTGTTTTAGAGAACCCAACCTGACTAAGAGTTTATATTTTAGTCATTTTAATGTGTAAAATTCTGTCATTATAAGTGTATTTCACTTTTGCATTTGAGGGACATGTTTTGCTAAGCTCCAAAATTGCCTTACAAGTATAATTTGTAACTTCACAAAAGTATTTTCCAACTGTTTTTATTATTCTGTTTGTAAACATATCTGAAATATTACCCATTTCATCAAAATGATCAAGTGCTTTAATTTATATATCTGGAGAGAATATATGAGCAAAACATTTAAAAGCAAGAACATAAACATTTAGGTTTTCGGCAGCTCATAAACTGTTAATCATGTGTAATTATAATTGTGAGTTTTTTACATATTTTGGCAAGGCCTTTGGAGGAAATCTTGGGTGCAATAAATATTACAAGGGCTGCAACGACTTTGTCTGTCCTTGCAAAGTATTGTCATCAAACATAAAATTCCTAATAGTATTTGATCCTGTCAGGATTTTTTGATGATTTAATCCCTTTGCAGTTCTAAATGTCACATGTTTTGACATGGATCCAAACAACAGCCAAACTGGGCTTGGTGTGAATTCTGATCTTACTTTATCACAAATCATGTTACATATCTACTACTGGGACCCATGTCAGCAGAGCCAACCTTACAGTTGACAAATAAGGTATAAACTATGTGCTGGTTTGTATCAGATATCTTTGTGCTCTACAGGATAGTTAATGAGGTCTTAACTTTTAGGCATGCAGTATGAAGTCAATGGAAGTATAAATGTACTTAAATTTTTTTATGTTCTCAAATGATTAGGTTGTAATATGCGTGAAGCAGAAACTTGTTTCTCCTTGGAATCGCATCTGGTTAATTCATGGAATTTCTCTTAGTAACATTCAAGAACAGTTTGTAACTGCATCCCCCACCCAGTGTAAATGCCAGTGTAGTATAAATATCGAAATCTTAGTTTTTACAGAATGAACATTGTACTCTGCAACACAAAGTATAATTAATCATAGAATTTCTATTTATTGATTATTCTATTTGAATTTGAATTGTCTTTACACTTGTCTTAATACATGATGTGTACTAATAGACATTTTTTCCCTAGTCATCTTCTGTTTTAACTTATCTGGGTTCAGTGACCCATTTACTAATTGCATTATGAACATAGCAACTTCCTGTATATTCAACCTTTGTTTCCAAAAAAGTAAAAAAATTCAAATGGAAATATAAACAGAATGCAATGATATGCAAATCATGTAAACCCTATATTTAATAGAAAATTGTACATATCAAATATTGAAACTGAACATTTTTATTGTTCTTTGAAAAATTCTGCAAAATTAAGAGACCACTGCACCTTTTTCTTTCCTTTCCAAAAGAGTTGAAATAGAGAGTTTTGTGTGAAGAACAGAAGCGTTCAATTTGTAGTAGTCTCTTAATTTGAACCCTTTTATTCCTCACTCAAAAACATCCTTTTAGACTTGTTTGGAAAGCAAAGAAAAAGGTGCAGTGCAGTTCATTTATTTTGGACCTGTATATGCCCACTTTGAATTTGATGCCAGCAACATATTTTCTAAAAAGCTGGGACAGGTGCAACAAAAGACTGAAAAAAGTTGTGTAATACAAAAAAGAACCTGGTGGAATATCTCTCAATTAGGATTAGTTGGATATTATTAACTATGGCTAATTGGCAAGGTCAGTAACATGTTTAGGTATAAAAAAGCATCCCAGACAAGATCAGTCTTTCAGAGGTAAAGTTTGGGAGTGGTTCACTACTCTGTAAAAGATTGCACAGGCAAATAGTGCAACAATTTAAGAATATATCATTATTTACAAACAAAATATAATTAAAAGAGTCCAAAAATCTCTGTATGCAAGGGTTAAGGACGAAAACCTATATCAGATGGCTGTTTTTTTCGGGCCCTCGGACGGAACTGCGATAGAACCAGGCACGATTCTACAGTAAAAATCATTGCTTGGGCTCAGGAACACAATTTGTCGTTGCATCCACCAGTGCAGTGAGGCGTGAGAGGTGTAACCGGGAAAAAGGAAGGAGAGAACGAAAACAAACAAAACCATAAAAAACGCTTTTCCGAATATGTGGGATTTAACAACACGGCAAGAGAGAAAGTCTACGCCGCCTTGTGTAACTATGATTTATTGTTTTTGTATTTGACCTTCGATACCTTTGAATGCAGTGAAAGTTTAAAGGGATTTTGTTCTTATGGATGGTAGTTTATAGTGAGGTAATATTTGGATGGTTGCTTATCAGGGGGTTCATTCTCAGGGGGGTTGTTGTTTATGATTAATAAAAGTGTTTCATGGATTTGTCAAATCGGTCTTCTGAGATGAAAGATTGAGAGGAGCAGCGCAAGGGAGGGGTTGAACAGGTGGTACCGGGGCTTCATTCCCAGGGAGCAAAGAAAGGGGGGTGTAGGGTTTCATGAGATGTTAGCTTAGGGAGAGGAGCAGAGTAGGGTGGGGTGAGCAGGAGCTGTTTTCAGAGTCACAAATAAAATAAGAGGCAGGCTTCCTCCTGGTTTGGAGTTCACTAAAAAAATTAGTTGCTATCCTCTTGCTTCAAAGCTGAGTTGAACTTTAGTATTTTAATTCCTCTTAGGTTAAGATCTTTGTTTAAAAAAATAAGACAATTATAATGTATTGGGTACTGAACAATGGTGGAAGTAGCCTACGTTAGCCTAAGGTTGCCAATGTTATTAAAATAGTCATGTATATGTTTAAAAAGGTATGTGTGTGTTTGTGTTTGTTGACTAGGAAATCTAGAGATGGGTGCTTTCCTCAGGATGGGCGGACTTAACCTTCTGGCCTGTCAAAACAGAGCAAGAGCCCTTTACACAGACTGCGAGCTACAAACTTGATTTCTGGCTTTGACAGGAGGCAAAGTTCCTCCTAAAGGAGACATTCAAATAAACATGCAATATACCCATCACCCAGAGAAAGAACTTGGGATGTTGTTTTGACACAGTTGGTAATATGGTTAAAACAATCACATTGCAATGCGCTAATATCAGCAAAGGCCCAACCCACTACTTTAGACAGACAATGGGTGTCATTTTATGTTACTGTTGGTCTTATGGTCAGAATACACAGCATGCCATGCCCTACAATATACAAAACCCATCCCCAACTGAAACAACTAGGGATGTAGTTTTGTGTCACGTTTGGGTGTATGAGAAACCCTTCCCAGAATGCAAACTGCTTATTATAAGAACTAAAAGTATAGGGATATGAACCATGTTGTGGTTGTCTTATATGAATGTATGACAATTTTACTGCGAATTAAGGTGTTTAGTTTCATACAAACTTGAATGCTCATTGGATTGAATCAGTTTCAGGTCATCTGTATTAGTGTAATAAGGGAGGGTCTGGCAACGCCTAATATCAAGGTGTGCATAATTATTAGGCATCTCCATGACCTCAGATAAAATGGGCAAAACACTAGATTTAACTGACACTAAAAAGCCAATTATTTTAAATGACAGATGAAACCCTCTTTAAATAGCTAAACTATTGAGGCGTGACCACCAGACAATCAAAGGTTTTGTTGCGAATAATGAACTGGGGTGCAAAAAATGCATGGAGAAGAAAAGACGCAAATTAAATGCTAAATAAATAAACTTGAAGCTAACGGACACCCAAATATCCTCCGGTGCCATCATATTCTAGAACTGCTGCCTACCTGGTGTGTCCAGAAGTACAAGGTTTCACATGCTCAGAAACATGGCCAAGGTAAAGAAGGCTGAATGAAGACCACCACTGAATAAGATTTGAAATGTACACTATAGATTGGGCAAAGAAATACCCAAGACAGATTTTTCAAAGGTTTTGTGGACAGATTAAATGACAGTGACTCTTGATGGACCAGATGAATTGGCCCGTGGCTGGATCACTAATGGACACACGGCGCCAATTCAGTCAGGCACCAGCCAGGTGGAGGAGGGCAACTGGTATGGACTGCTATCATTAAGGATGAGGTAGTTGGGCCTTTTTGGGTTGAAGATGGACTGAAACTCAACTCCCAAACCTACTACCAGTTTCTAGAAGATACATTCTTTAAAGAGTGGAACAAGAAGCAGTCCTCAGCATTCAAGAAGGACAATGCTCCATCACATGCATCCAAGTACTCCACTGCTTGGTAAGCAAACAAGAGCCTCAAAGATGCCCGAATAATGACCTAGCCCCTTCCTCTCCTGATTAAAATTCTATTAAGAATTTGTTGGCCCTTCGCTAATGTGAGATTTACAGTCAGGGAAGACAACACAGCTATTTGAACAGCAATTGGAAGGCTGCGGTTGCTGCTTCCGCAAAAGTTGTTTGTGAACTGATCAAGAACAGACACCATAACATAGATGGAAGGCTCATGCCAGTTATTGAAATGTGAGTTGGGAGATTTTATTTTTTAATTAGTTGCGTAATTCTGCACACTTGTCACGTCCTGACTACGCCCCTAGCCATCTTCGCACTGGCTGGGGCCATAGTC
Organism: Esox niger; assembly: GCA_016801105.1. Classification (NCBI taxonomy): domain Eukaryota; kingdom Metazoa; phylum Chordata; class Actinopteri; order Esociformes; family Esocidae; genus Esox; species Esox niger. The sequence continues at coordinate 49,056 of JACXGJ010003930.1, forward strand.
AGGACGCGGCCAATATAGGTGCCTCTAGGCACCTCTATGCACTTGGGTCTCCCCAATTGGAGGCAGGTGTTGGGTATTGCCTCCAATTGGGGAACCTATTTAAGATGAGTGTTTGCCCACACTAGTGTGGATTATTTTGGTTTGTTAGCCGTAGGCTATAGTGCCCAGTCATTGGAGCTGTTTTGAGTTTGCTTGTTTGTTTCTTTTGTTCTTCCTTAATTAAAACTATGGAGTATCACCACTCTGTCTCTGCGCCTGAGTCCTTCCACCAACTCAATGACAGAATAATCCACCCAAAGGACCAAGCGAGACGAAAGGCCAAAAGGCAGCCCCAAGATTTCTTTTGGGGGGTGCTAGACTGATGCATGCAGGATGCCCTGCAAATGGCCTGCAGGGCGTGGGAGCGCGCCCGGGAACTCCTGGCTGCCCCGAAGCGGCAGCCGGCTCCCCGCGCTGCCCAGAAGTCGCAGCCGGCGCCCAGCGCTGCCCAGGGGTCGCAGCCGGCGCCCAGCGCTGCCCAGGGGTCGCAGCCGGCGCCCAGCGCTGCCCAGGGGTCGCAGCCGGCGCCCAGCGCTGCCCGGGGTCGC
>JACXGJ010003931.1:0-27551 GCA_016801105.1 Esox niger
GGTGTGCAGAGGCGGTTGTGTTAGAGCATGGCGTGGTGGGCCGTTCCCCTTTTTTCACTCTTCTGGCAGCAAATCGTTTCATCGGAATTCATAACTCATCTTTTCATCCCAGAATCCCTTGTCTGGGCTAATGTGATATTCTGCCTAGCCACAAGCCATGATATTTATGCTGGTGGATCTCTCATTTACCCTAATTGAATTTGGTCAGGAATCTCACATTCTTTGTGTCCATGAGATTACATGGAGGGCCCGTCTCCGACTTTTCATTGGCCCAGGAATAGATAGTCACTGTACCCCAGGTTACATCATGCATGGCTGTGTGTTTGGGTGGTTGCATTCTCAACAGTGAGGATGGCAATTTGACAAGAAGTATGCGGCACTACGAATGACTTCAGACACTTTAATAAGTAGATTTGTTCGTTGCTCTTAAGAAGAGCGGTGGTATTGATGGAACATGACAGGTCTTCGGTTATGTCGACACAGACAAACTGAAAACTACTGACACTGCAGCCCACTTGAGCGGAACTGTGGATCCCTCTGCTGCTTGCTGATATCAAAAGTTATCTATTTTTTTTAAGCTGACAATCAAGGAGAGGTTGTTTTCCTGGCATCACAATCAGGCCTCATGACCTTGGTGGTGTTGGCAGACTTGGCAATTCAGCAGGAGGTTGAAGACACCCCCGATGCCCGAGCATGAGTCAGTGTGAGTCAGCGTGCCTGAGTCAATGAGAAGGAAATGAGTCCGAGACCTGCCCGTAAGAATGTCCAGGATCCAGGTGCAGCTGGAGTCTGGCTAAAGCAACCTTCGAGACTGGCCTTGGTGAAGGAGGGGACCAAAAACCCAATGTCCACTCTAAGCGCTTCAGAGTTTCTCTGCAGTAATTGAAGAACCTGCCTCAGGAAAACCATATCTGCAGCACTGCATCAATGGGGTAATAGCACCCCTACTGTAACGCGTGGTGGTGGGAGCATCATGCTATGGGGATTTTTCTCAGTGGTAAGGATGGCAGATTGGTCAGGGTTAAGGGGAGTTGTTCTAGAATTCTCACACATAGGGTTCCAGAAGACCTATGGTCACATAATAGGGTCAATTCTCTACTCGACCCATTTCAGAAGGGACAATTCTTCAATGTCATCAACCAACAGTCTTAGTCCATTAGTCGGTAAACTAGTCCATTTGGATCAGACTAGCTTTACTCCCAACAGCAACTTGTGTTTTTAAAACTCACGCATTTCTTCAATATAAATATGTCTTCCTTCAAGTTTTTTCAAGTTTCTCTTTGGTCATGAATGTCTGCCACATTTCTTTTTAATGGTTTGTTTCTTTTGTGGTTTATTTTAAACGAGAAAAAAAACAATGTAATGTATGTCCTGGCATCACAATCAGGCCTCACGACCTTGGTGGTGTCGGCAGACTTATTTGAATTGAGAAGCACAAAAACATGTAATGTATGAAAGGTTATTATCTGTTAAAAGTCACAGCAGCTGGAATTCAGTGACTGCCATCTAGTGGGACAAGTTGGATATGTCTTTAATCCACAAAATAAAAGAAACACTGTGATCATATAAACATTTATTCTCTTTATACAGTCTATTGGAATCATTAAGAAATGAAATGACATAATTTACACAGATTTATACAAAAATACATTTGTGGCACCATCACAGTCAGCGAAAGGACAAGGAAAGTGTGCTACACAGAACCTGTTTTCTCCATTTCAATTTAGATGCTGTTAGAGAAGGACATCAGAGTGTAATAAAGACAGTTAACTTCAGTTAGGACTGTAGATAGACTGTGGATGAGGATATGAAATGAGATACCTAACAGTCACACATACAGTTCAGCACACACCATTGGCATATGTCAGGTTCTTGAATAATCTTTAATTGTCAGTGATAACATCTAGGGCCTTTTTAGTGGAATTTGAAAAATCATGGACAACAACAAAAAATCAAGCTCAATCGAGAATCTCCATTGAATTGAATTTTTTTTGTCCATGACTTGGGCTCAATCTGTGTCTGTGAAACCAGCCCATATTCATTTGAATTACATAAATGAATAGATTTAGCAGAAAACCAATACATCATACTTCAATAAAATGCCATGATTTAATTTTGAAAACCATAACTGGCTATTGTATAACAACAAGAAAATGAAAAATCTTTGGAATGGACGGCCTTCTACATATTTGGCTCAGTATCAAAAGATCAAATACAATAACCTGGCGACAACGACTTTCTCAGGCTGATGTCACCTGACATCACCATGCTGTTGGTTGGTCAGAGAAATCGGGTTCCTCTTTAGCTCCGCAGGCAGAGCGTGGCGCCAAAGGACCAACCATTCCCAAACGATTTCAGCATGCATGACTGCTACGGTGCTAAATAACTTATCGCTGAACAGTCGCAACCTTCAGACCCACTTTGGTGTCTGTCACACTGAGAACAGTGGGGATTTTGAAGCCCAGTTTGTGGTAATTGGCCAATTTCAATGGGAATTATGCAGGCTAGAAGTATCTAAATAATAAAGCAGAGTGTCAAATTTGGCCCGACTCACACAGATAAACCCTGTCTGCATTTAGAGTTCGCCTCAAAACACAAACGACTTCGGGCAGTGAACACTTAAGAATGTTACATCACGGGCAGATAGCATTAGCTAATGCCATTGATTTTACTCTCTGTAGGAAAGCGTACTTTGATTGGCAGTCTTAGTAGCCTGTTATGTCGTCCTCACCGATTGGCAGTCACAGGGGCTATCATATCATCCTGTCCGATTGGCAGTCACAGTGGCCTTTCATCTGCTCATCTCCTGGGAAAAGACTTGGGAGGGCCGGGGCTTGTGTGTCGGTTGGGAACAGGTACTTCCTCCAGGAATCCTCGGCTGTCAGTCATCTGAAACAGACGGTCACTCGGTCAGCTGGTCTGTCTAAAAGAGTAACCAGCTTCATGCTGATGCTGCAAGTTTATCGATAAATGACTGATCTGTCTGTTGCTGACTGGATCACCTCTGGGTGAAGCTTCCTTGTCGATGTGTGGGCGGAGTCCTACAGTCTGAGGAAGGAGGATCTGTCCAGCGGCCAGCGGCCGTATTGACAAGGATATGGTCAATGATGAAAGGGTTCTGGTTGGTCCTAAAATTGGCTTGGTTCCCCTTGTAGATGAGGTGGACCTTCTCAGCATAGAGGCCATTGGAGCCCAGGGTCTGGACACTGATGTGGACCTGACCGGACAGATCCAGATTCTCCAGAATACACTAGCAGAGGAGAGATGCACTGTCACCTACAGCAACTCGACCAAATTCATGCTATTCATAAACACCTTACAAATGATTTATAATCATCCCATTAACAGGACAGGTTGAAGAGAAATAGAAAGCAGGAGTACGTTGTGCTAATCCTTTACCTTATTGCATGCAGAGCTCATGACAGACTTGTGGAATTCCCCATCTACATAGATCTGTGGAGAGTGATCATTTTGAGAGTGATCCTTTTGAGAGATTTTATCTTCCACTTGTTGGTATGGAAAACCATTGTAAACAAGCATTTCACCCGCCATCACAACCGACCCTGTACCCATCAACAAACGTTTCCCACGCCATCACAACCAACCCTGTACCCATCAACAAACGCTTCCCACGCCAAAACAACCAACCCTGTACCCATCAACAAACGCTTCCCACGCCAAAACAACCAACCCTGTACCCATCAACAAACGCTTCCCACGCCAAAACAACCAACCCTGTACCCATCAACAAACGTTTCCCACGCCATCACAACCAACCCTGTACCCATCAACAAACGCTTCCCACGCCAAAACAACCGACCCTGTATCCATACACAACCGTTTCCCACGTCATCACAACCGACCCTGTATACAAACACAACCGTTTCCCACGCCATCACAACCACCCTGTATACAAACACAACAGTTTCCCACGCCAACACAACCGACCCTGTATACAAACACAACCGTTTCCCACACCATCACAACCGACCCTGTATACAAACACAACCGTTTCCCACGCCATCACAACCACCCTGTATACAAACACAACAGTTTCCCACGCCAACACAACCGACCCTGTATCCATACACAAACGTTCCGTTGCTGCAGCCCAGTTCATCAAGGGGCGGTCTCTCCCAACCAATCAGGAGGCTGCTCTGTCCAACTGTCCTGATGACCTCAACAGAGCTCACATCAGCCGGACGTTCTAAAGAAGCAAAACAGAACAGAATCAGACATGAATGCTTTCCATCGAGCGTCCATTTAGCAGCGTCTATCGTCTGTGCGTTTGTACCTGGTTTAGTTCTGGTTTTAGTTAGTGAGGTTGATTTGGCCTGTTCAGGTAGGTACCCGGACAAAGGCTTCTTGACACAATGCTCCTTGACAGGCGGTAGGGAAGAGGGAAGAGTAGTAGTGGCAGCAGCCATTTTGGTGGGGGCTATTGTTTTGAGGGGAAAAACTTGTGGGCCAGGGTTGGTGGGTTTAGTGTTCAATGAGGCAGAGCTAGTTGGTGCTGTAACAAACCAGGCCTTGCAGGTAGGAGGTGTCCTAACCGGGCCGGTGGTCTTAGAGGTAGCTGAGAAGTGTTGTTCAGTCCTGCTGAGGATTGCAGTGGTGGTGATTGAGGTGGCGCGGGCAGGATGGTTGGAGGTAGCACCATCACTGGCAGTCCTAGAGGGCTCGGTGATTGACAGGGGACTAGAATTTGGGTTAGCCGCTTTGGGGGTGCGCTCAGGTCGGGTGGCGTCAGCAGGGGATGGGTCGGGGTATCCCGGGGAGTTCCCCAAGCCCGGAGGGGGACTGAGGTTAACCCGAGGGCTGCTCTTGAAAGGGAGAACCTGGGGAGAGAATGGTAGGACAGGGATGACGTGGTAGTGGAGAATGTGTCAGGAATTTGAAAAAGTACAAACATCCGAACTTTCTAGTTGGATTCTTTGGAAAACCTGACATTGTGTTTAATGTGACGTGCGTGTTCCAGGTAGGTTACATAGTTTGCCAGTGATTGGACCACTAAATGCCTGCCTGGTAGCTACTGAAGAGCATGTTCTGCAGCTGCTGGTGAAGGTTGATGATCTTCTCTGGGCTGGTCAGCTTTCTACTCGGACTGGCACATCTGTCTGTTGAAGAGGGAGTGATGATGAGTGGTCTTCCTCTCTCGTCTAAGCGATCAGGGACCAAGCTGGACTCCTCTCTTATCTTGGCTTGGTCCGGCCCACGGTTATCTTGTGCTCCAGTGATCTGTGCAGATTCACCTGCAGAAAGGAGAGGCTGTAGAAATATGACAGGAGAGTATAACCACATTGAATAACACATGCAAGAAGAAAAGCAAATAGATATAATTTGTTAGAATGTTGTTGCAGGAATCTAGAAACGACATGCTCTGTGAAGGAACACTGAGAGCTGGAGAAAATGACAGATGTGTGATCTATCGACATGGACAGAACCAGACCTTTGGCTGTTGAATGCGAGGCATGTTATGACAGGGTCAGTGGCCTGCCGTCACTACTCAAATTCTTCACTGCTAATGTATTCAGACACTGCTCGTCTCAGCTTTAGATATGACAAGTATAGAACTAAAATACAGGTGCATTTCTCGAAAAGGCATGTTTTCTCACATCTAGGAAAACCCTTTCACAGAGTCAGTATGCTATCAACCCCTACAGATGGTGTGCATTATATTCCTTCACATTCTTTTTTCTTGACAGTAAGTTCACGACAGGAGTTACACCGGGAGGACATAGAAGCCATATTCTCTGTGTAGTATCGTGATGAGTTAGTGGTCGTGTTTCTGCTGCAGTACCAATGTGAGTCAGCGGTTTTGTTTCCGCGCGGCAACAAGATGAGCCGTCGGTTCTCCGCAGTGGTCAAGCATGTTGCCATCTACCTCACCTGTGCCGTGCAGGCTACAGTGGAGATCTCCATGCACTCCGGTAGTCTTGTGGCTGCAGGCTTAAGGACATTGGGGTTTTCCTGCAGAGCCGCAGCGGGACTGAAGGATCTCGCATAGTCCTGCAGTGTCGGGTCGTTGAGCAGGTCATCAGCCTCCTGAGTCAGACTGTAATCCAGATGGCCGTACCGACGCAGGGCCCGCAGCATCTGAACCAGTACGCTGTTTCTCTGCTGGCACTTCCTCACTAGAACGGACAGCTTGGCCTGCCATTGGACACAACATACAGGTGCTGGTCGTATAATTAGAATATCATCAAAATGTTGATTTATTTCAGTAATTCCATTCAAAAAGTGAAACTTAATAATGTTTACAGTCATTCCACACAGACTGACATATTTCAAGTGTTCAATATTGAACCTTTCCACAATATTCAAATTTTCTGAGATACTGATTTGGGGGTTTTCATTAGTTGTCAGTTATTATCATCAAAATTAAAAGGAATGAACACTTGAAATATATCAGTCTGTGTGGAATGACATTATGCAAGTTTCACTTTTTAAATGGAATTACTGAAATAAATCTACTTTTTGATGATATTCTAATTATGTGACAAGCACCTATATGTCAGTCTTCTATTAGGTCCAAAAGACAATTTATCAAACCAAACCAATAGACAGCCTCCAGTCGCCCTCACCTTGAGAGGAGCTACGTCCAGATCTGTCTGGCTCTTCTGTTTCAGGAGAACATCGTACTGGAAGGCAAACACAAGGCTGGAAATAAGACTAATACATTACAGTAACCACAAACTACTGATCTTAAATAACACTCACTCATTACAGTAACCGAGAACTAAGAACCATAAATAACACACATTACAGTAACCACAAACTACTGACCATTAATAACACTTACATATTATAATAGGCACAACCTCCTGTCCATAAACACTGGTCCCTTTTAATACAATTAGATCCTCATGTCTTTAGACAAACATTACCAGCCCAGAATACCGGGCTCTGTGATCATCACAGTAGGGTGAAGTTGATCCTTCACAAGTTCAGTTCTATATCCACCTGCTGTGGTTTGGCTTGGGATTCACAGACAGAATTAAACCAATCTTTGATCTTTTCAAAATGATGACTAAACTGGGAACCAAAATATTCCCATTTTCTGATGAGACAAATGGTTGGTTACCTTGGTTCTGACATCATTGTAACGGGCCCTCAGAGAGAGGATTGTTGTGCTCCACTCTTCCCTGCTGCCATGTTCTCTCTTCAGGGACATGTACTCTGAACTCAGCTCCATTAGAGCCACACTCTGTTATACACAAACATACACAACCGTCAAAGCAAATTAATGATTACATACTAATTCAGGTGACTAATTCAGACGAACAGTTACACGTTAATAAGTCAGCGAACACACAACACACGTGCACGCACACATACCTTTTCTTTGAGTTCAGCCTGAAGCAAGTTTAGCTTCTCTTCCATCTTGATCCTCAGTGAGTGACCATGAGTCTCTTCTCTTTTCAAACCTGCCAGTCTGCTCTTCACCCCTCCCACCTAGCGACAGACCCAGCCAGCAGTTTACCACCACATCACAGTGTGGTTTCATTACTGTGTAGTGAGAATGGGATACCTCTGCTCTCAGTGTGTGGTTCTCCGTTTCCATCTCCTTTGTTTCTTCCCTCAACCTTTTCAGTTCACTGGCTGCCTGTAGTGCTTTCTTCTCAGCCTCCTCTCGTCGCACCTCAGACACACTCAGCTCCCGGGACCACTCCTGAGCCTGCACACAGATGCTGAGGAGTCATGGACCTGACCTCTCACTTGATGGGCCAAGAGGAGACGATAAGGAGAGCTCACCTCTGATTTGGCATTCTCCAGGTCTTCTTGCGACCTTCTGAGTTCTACCCCCAATAACTCCATCTCTTTCACCAGATTATCCGTCTCCACATCTGTCCTCTTGCCTCCCAACTGGCCCTGGATACAGAGATATGCTACAAACCAGACGACCAAGCCATAATACGTATCAAAGAAGCTCATCTGAGCCCGATCATGACACAAATTAAACGATGCAGCCATACCTGAGCAGACGGACCCAGGTCATAGGTCGTGCAGGAGCAGACAGTGGCAGGACCTCTCTGACGGACATCATCATCAACGTCCATGTTCGGCACTGCACCCCATCTCTCAGAAGGCACATCTTCTATCTGTGTTGCCATGGCAATGGGGTTCCCAGGCGGCTGCTGGTTGTGACTCCGCCCTGGTAACAGTAGCTGATTCCTTAAGGCAGCGATGTCCATTTGCATCTGGTCCCTCTCCTCCGTCAACTGTTCTCTCTGTTCCCTTAGAACATCTATTGACTGAACAATCTGCTCTCTGTCTCGTTTTAGAGCACACATGTCTTTTTGATGGCAAAGAGATGACAGCTTGTCTCCTTCCTGCTCTAGATTATGGAGGGTCTGAGCTCTCTGTTCTCTCTCTTCTTTTAAACTACACATTGACTTCAACTGGTCTCTCTCTTTCTTTAGGTGGCAAAGTGACGCGTTAAGTTCTCTCCCATCTCTTTGAGTGCAGAGAGACTGTGAGAGCTCGTCTTTCTCCTCCTGGAAAACAGACATTGACTGAACTAGCCGGTCTCTCTCCTCTTTTAAACCACATAGTGACTGTTTCATCTTGTCCGTCTCATCTTTCAGACCACATAGGGACCTTGTAAGCTGTTCTTTCTCCTCTTTTAAACTGCAGAGTAACTGATTGATCTGGTCTCGTTCTTCTTTCAGAAGCCACAGTGAGCGAGTCAGCTGTTGTTTCTCCTCGGTCCGGTGGCCAATTGAAAGGACCACCTGCTCTTTTTCCTCTTTGAGACTCCTGACAGACTCGATCAGTTCGTCCTTCTCCTCTCTTAGCCTGCACACAGACTCAGAGGTCAAACGGTCTTCCTGAGGACCACACACTGACCTGACTGTGTGGTCAACCTGCAGTTCATCCCTATTTTCTGACCCTGCGGTCAGATCGCCACGTAGACTGTTCACAAACCCCAAAGTGTCTTGACCCTGTTTGCCGTACTTTGACGTGACCGTATGCTCACTGTGATGACAGCACTCTAACTGGACGGAACCCTGGTCATCCTGTATGAGGCCTCGCTGACCGCTCTCGGCCAATCTTTGCTGCAGCTCCATAATGGTGTTGAGGTCATCCTCAGTCTTCCTGGTCAGCTCCGTAATAAGACTTCCCTGATCCTGGTTCTCCTGCTCCAGGCTGCTGCTTTCCTTCTCAAGTAGGGACACTTGCTGCCTGAGCTGGACCAGTTCCCGTTCACTCTCCCCTTCCTGGCTCTCAATATGAGCCAAGAGCTCCTGGATACGCCTGCCCAGTGCCCGATTCTCCTGATTCAAAGCTAGAACCAGGTCATCCTGGCTTAAAGTGTACAGAGAAAGGTCATCCTGGGTTAAGGCTAGGATAGTATGATCCTGGGTTGGAGTGCTATTAGGCTCTCTGCTTTCCGAGGGTATTTGGTTTTGAGTCGTCACCTTGTTCTCTTGTACATTTCGTGTCATGCTCTTCTGGTCGGTAAGCGAGGACCCTTGCTCCATCTCGCAGGCTTCCGTTTCTCCCAGTTCCCTGAGTTTCCGTTTCAGTCGGGCGTTCTCCTCAGTCGCCCTGTGCAGCTCATCCTGTGTGTGTCGTAGAGTGCCCTCTAGGTCCCTGTGGTCACGGATTGAGTCCATGCCACCACCCATGTCCAGAAAAGCTCTCCTCAGGGCCTCGGTCTCCTCGCTCGTCCCTTCGTCCAGGTTGAGAGAAGTCAAACCCCTGGGACCAGGACACCAATCCACATGACTCATCTCCCCCGGCTCACTGGTCTTCTTCCCCGGTGCTAGGAGACCCGGGTTCTCACTAAGGTGGCCTGAGAGGTTCAGGAGGTCCGGCTGGGGCAGAGACAAATTGGAGTCTTCCTGTGACCTCTGGGCTGTTCCATATTGGTGAGCTGAGATTGGTGTGTCTGGCAATGACAAGCCTGGGGTCAGCTTCACCTGCATAAACATTAGACAGTCAAAACAAAGCCAACCCCAGTCTGAAACACACAAGCCACACTCTTCAGTTCATCCTTTTTTATATTCCAAATGTACAATTTATTACTAAGTCACAGGTAGATAATAAATACATTTATATTAAATCATTCTCTTCCTGGAGACTTAGCTCTTTGTTAACTCTAAGACTTAAGGCCTGCTACTAATTTATGAGACCCCTTCACCAAAATGTCATGACTCACCAGGCCAAAATTGTCCACAGAGCAAGGAATTGCTTGATCAAGGGCAGGGGAGTTTGGCGATGTGTTATCCAAACTGGGTCCTGGGCCGGCTGAGCTGGTGCCGGGACTGAGTTCAGAATCAGTCTGAGCAGAATCAGGCTCAACGGAACCAGGGTTGTGGTTGATCTTTCTGAGGGTGTGGCTGAGCCTCTGACACAGTCTCTGGTTCTCTTCCTGTAGCTCCTCCACCTCTTCTGTCAGGGAGCGCTCCGTCAGCTTCAGACTGCGTACCAGTGCTCTCGTCTCCTCCACCTCAGATGAGAGGAAGCAGACATTCTCCTGTGCCTCCTGCAGCTGCTCCAACAATCCCCTCCGCTCCGCTGTCCCCTGCTCCTCCCTCTCCAGCAGGCTTCGTAGGTCCTCTTGAAGGCTGAGGATGAAGTCTCTCAGTTTGGCCCCAGCTCTTGTACTTTCAGACTCTCCTTCTCTGTCTCCCTCTATCTCTCCATCATCCTCACTCTGTTTCTGCTGGAGCTGCAGTGCGTAGTGTCTCCACAGTGTCTTCGCCTCCCTGTCCTCTTCCTCTCCCTCTCCTTCCTCTCTTGGGTGGGGCAGTCTTTCTGAGTCCGTCTCTGTCCTATGTTGAGCTGAGGTGGGTACCATAACATTGCTGACACTGGCTGCACTAGCAATGTTGAGGCAGGCTGCATTAACTCTGGTCATGTTAATATCAGACCCGGTCACCTCCTGGACCTGATTCTCCTCCTGGTGGATTCTGGTCATGTTGGTATTTCCAGACCCGGTCAACTCCAGGATCTGATTCTCCAGCTGGTGGACTCTGGTCTGCAGGCTTTGCTCTCTGTCTCTAGCCAAGTCAAGCTTCTGCTGTAACTGGCTCTTAAAGCGTTCAAAGTACTGCGACTGGCGTCCCATCTCTTCTTCTTTGGCCCTGAGCTGGGACTGGCATCGCTGTAGTCTGTCTCTCCAAACACGCTCCCCGCGTTCCTTCTCCTGGGACTGGAACACAGACAGGGAAACCACAATTAAGACCGAAACAGTTACATTTACCTCAGACTGTTGCCATTTCACACCTGACACGTATTGAAACAAGAGACTACAGTAACAACATCACTAAACACTTACTTAAATAAAAGAGGGAAAAAAACTATCATTTGCAGAAGAGCTTACAGAACAATCATGTTTAAATATATCTTCTACGGTGTTTCACTGATGCTCATGTTAGACACAGAGCCGCTCACCACAGACCGCACCTCCTCCCTGAGTGCGTGGAGCCGCTGGTCCAGCCTCTGGCGCTGCTGCATGCTGGGGCAGCAGAGGATTGAGTTGGCGGTGAGCTCCTCCACTTTCTGAAGTAGGCTCGTCTCTGACACCTCCAGCTCTCGGATCCTGCACAGGAGCAAGAGATGATTCCTCGGATAACATTACGTTCCCATACCATTACCACACACTAGCATATCACAAGATGACATTACATTCCCATACCATTACCACACACTAGCATATCACAAGATGACATTACATTCCCATACCATTACAACACACTAGCATATCACAAGATGACATTACATTCCCATACAATTACCACACACTAGCATATCACAAGATGACATTACATTCCCATACCATTACCACACACTAGCATATCACAAGATGACATTACATTCCCATACCATTACCACACACTAGCATATCACAAGATGACATTACATTCCCATACCATTACCACACACTAGCATATCACAAGATGACATTAGCGCGCAATTACTTGACATTAGCGAAAAAATGACATTACTCTGCCTGACAAACTTCACTACCGTTGTTGCTCCACACTCGTGCTTCCAGGAAGTGTGTCCCATACAGTCTGGGGGGGGTTGCCATTCAGATCCTCACCATAAAACAGCACAAGGCTATCGTTTCAGGGAACTGACCGGTGTGGCGGCGCGTTACATGGCAATGTTAGCTGCAGTATGTAATTTGATACGGTTGTGGTCTAATGTCGGTGGCGCTGGTTGATATACAATCCCTGTCACACCTGCTCCTCACCTGTTGTGCAGGACGCTCTCAGACTCAGCAAAGGAGCTGACATTGTCTCTCACGCTGTGTTCTAGAAGCCTCACCCTCTGGGTCAAAACCTGGAGGTTCGCTGCGCCAGCAGGAACTGTCGTTATGGTTACTGAACCGGCTCTGTTTTGGTTCCCAGCAGGGGTAATCCGGTTTCCATCCATGGCTGCGTTCGTGGAGAACCTGCTCTCCAGAACCTGTGGGCCAAGTGTTTCAGTTCGGTCACCCTACAACTCATCTCGCTGTATGAGTCCAGAGCGTGGCAGTAAAGCAGCACACTCATGCACCTCTCTCACATGCTCTAATCCTCTACCTGAAACACACCCCACCACCGACCCCTTCTCTATTCCTGCCGGTCCTCCATCCTTCCTTCTATTGGCTTCCTCTTCTTCCTCATCCCTGCCCTCTTTTTCCTGACTGATTGCAGCAGTGTAACACAGATAAAGAGATTACATTATTTACGAAGGCAGCAGCTTGGTAGCAGAAAGTGGCTGGCTAGACATGCCTCTAATGTTACCCCACCACCTCACTCTAACACCAGCAGGCCCCTCCCCCTCCTCCCAGCAGCCATCTTTGCAAGTAGGCCAAGTTATTGCATAACTCCGATTAAGCGCATGAATGTGGAGCAAATGGGTAACCAAGAAATGCACAACAGAGCTGGTTGTTTTGGGTTTGTTCAAAGAACCTTAAGGCACAGCTGTGATATATAATTGAAATCTCTTAATGATTTAAAAAGATATACTTTGATGTAACAATACAGCCGGGGGCCATATTGATCATATCCCTGCTTAGGAATTCCTGGGCATCAGGGTAGATGAAAAACTTTTCAAAATGCATATTGACGAGTTACTTATGAAGAATAATCCTGGCTTATTCCATAGAAATAGGTCATGCCTTTCGCTAAATAGTAGAAAGCTGATTACTCAGTCCACATTCCCAACAGACCCAGCCTACGGTCCACATCTTCTACACGAAGGCAGTTGTCACTTCATGAAAGTCCCATTAAGTTGACCTATGGGAACTGCATTTTATTAGGGACTACAGTTTCAGTAACCAGAATGTTGGTTAGCCCCTTTTTAATGTCACATGTTGATAAAGCTATGTTTTTTTATTGGAGCCCTTTTACAAAAACACCCACTGTACCTAGCATCGACAGTGTTCTCAGTATGACAGGGATAAAGGTTAAATGAAAAAAGACATGCATGCATAAAGTCCCCTACTGTACCTCCTGATGATTCTTTGTTGTGTTCAACAGATTCCTCCTGTCATCTCAGTCCTCTGGGGACCGATGACTCCAAAGTCCAGAGCTTTCACTTTTTTACTCTTTGAAAGCGGCTGTGACTGCAGTTTCCATGGAGACCTTCACGCACTGAGTTTTCCAGGAAGGTCCTTTGTCCAAGCATGGGTTGGTCTGTGTTAAAAGGTCCTTCTGCTATCTTTACACCTCCCCGTCTTTCCCCTGCCTTCTTCCTTCTACTATTACTTTTCTCTCCTCTTTGATTGCACTTTTTCTGGCTCAAAATTTCATTTCAGGCACTGTCTCCATCTGTCCATCTCTCCCAGTTTCATTATTCATTTACGTGCTTAAGTTATCCAGTCATATTGTTCATGCTTTTCAGAACTCACATCAGACTTCGTTAAAAAATCTTTCACTTCCGTAAATGATAGAGGAGACACCCTTTCTGACAAAAAAATAAATGATTTACCTCTTTCCCAGTCTCTGATATTTGTTCACTTTTCAAAGTCATAGTTTTGTTTTGCATTCCAGGGTGGGGTCTTCCACAAAAGTGCATGTTTTTCAAAAAGGCCATAAGGTTTGTGAACCATGTAGAAAGGCTTAAAAAATAAATATGTTGTGTGTATATTCCTCACTCCACCTGAGCGCCTTAGCACCTGTGGAAACAGAAAAATTACTACCATCATCATCCTCATCACTGTCACCATCATCACCACACAGTATAATAGAGATATTGTAGGTGTGTCATTACCTGATGCCGGTAAATGTCGGTGTCATTAAGGCCAAAGAATAAAAGCTAGAGAGAAAAACAAAAAGAGGAACAAAAACTAAAAAAAATATGAAAATAATTCAAAAGAATAATAAAACGAGCGAGAAGAAGACAAGAGTTATTGTTTAGGTAAATAATTCAACCTAAAAAGACTCAACGCTTAATGGCCCAACACAGAAACACTGTGTTTTAGACAGATATACAATGGCATACCTTTTCTTCTATTTCCTTGACTTGTCTCTTTTGCATCTCAATCATGTCCTCCAACTGCCGTATTCTCTGTGAAGCAAATAACACACAACATGTAGTTAAGCAAATAACACACAACATGTAGTTAGCAAATAACACACAACATGTAGTTAGCAAATAACACACAACATGTAGTTAGCAAATAACACACAACATGTAGTTAGCAAATAACACACAACACGTAGTTAGCAAATAACACACAACACGTAGTTAGCAAATAACACACAACACGTAGTTAGCAAATAACACACAACACGTAGTTAGCAAATAACACACAACATGTAGTTTGCAAATAACACACAACATTTAGTTAGCAAATAACACACAACCTGTAGTTAGCAAATAAAGCACAACATGTAGTTAGCAAATAACCCACAACATGTAGTTAGCAAATAACACACAACCTGTAGTTAGCAAATAAAGCACAACATGTAGTTAGCAAATAACCCACAACATGTAGTTAGCAAATAACACACACCATGTAGTTCGGAAGGTCACTCATTCGGAAAGGTACCCATATGTGATATGCACAAAATAATCTGTACAATAATATATACGGCACCAGTCAAAAGTTTGGACTAATTCAAGGATATTTCTTTAGTTTTTTATTAGATTTTTGACTTTGCAATGTTATATTTGACATTGCAGAATAATAGTGAAGAAATCAAAACCATGAAATGGTAAGCATTGTTGATTTAGCATTGTGTTGTTGGTTATTGTTCTGCTGAAAGTTTGAATTCCTCTCCCAGTGTAAAGCAGACTTACCACAAGGATTCTGTCTGAAAGAACTTCCTGTCAGAATCCCCAGTCTTTGAACATAAGGAGGCTTACTTAGTAGCACAATGTCCCAAACATGAGGCTTTGCGTTTTAGCCAATAAGTTTATTCTTCCCACAATATTGTGTTAATGCCTAAGCACTGTGGTTAAGGTCAGTATTCTAACTGTTTACTGATGTGGTATCTCCCATCAGTCATTCAACTAGAAGTATTAAAACCACCAGGGGTTAAATCCTTAATCATTTTTATTTCTTGTGTAAACATTTCATGAATTGTATTTGGCCTTGATGTTATAGTTGTGTGTAGCACGACCCCTACTGCACCATTAACAAAATATTTGAATAAAGTCTATGTAGCATTTACAGATTGACCCTTTAAACAGCTCAGGCTAATAAGAAAGAACTGGCATTTGAGACATACACACTAAGACAAGCAAGCAGTGCCAAACCAGGAAGTGGAACCACACTGGAAGGTTATCATGACAGTTAGGAAACACGGGACGTGTGTTTACCACACCCTGCCTGCAGTGTCTCAACTGAATCCTTAAAGCAGCTTAGGTTACAACAAAGGGACATTTGATTCAGCCAGATGAGAGCTGGCCAGGGAGTCTGAGATCCTTTATTGCGCTCTTTGCAGTGTCAGGATAGAAGTCAGCCATGGAGAGACCACGACACAGACTGGCTCCACAGCAGGTCAGTAATAGAGAACATATTTTTTTTATAGTTTTGATGTCTATAGTGAACTGTTGTTGTGTTATTGATTAATAAGTTAATGGTTAGTTTCTGAAGCAAAAGGAGCATGTCGAGGACAGGCATGTAAGATGTTTTGTTAAAGGGTCAGTATTAAAATAAATAGAATAAGAATTGGGCTTATGTGAAATGCAGAGTTTTGGAGAGATACACAAAACACAAGGGGAGAAACACACAGAAACATAGAAACAAACACACAGAGAGAGAGAGACAGAGAGACAAAGACAGAGACGGGAGGGATACTGCATCTTTCCTCTGTGTCACCTGGGGGTGAAGGCCTTTCCTTACCTGCTGGGCCTGCTGTAGGAGCTCCATGCGCTCCTGTAAGACCTGACTGTCATACTGGCGGCTCTGCCTCAGTATCTGCCTCCGCAGTTTGTCCACAGCGAGCCCCAGCTCCTCCCTCTGCCTGTCCGACAGGGACTCAGCCAGCGCGCGCCCTCCCGGTTCCTGCTGCAGGGCACTATACAGCGTAGCCTCCAGCTCGGCGATCCTCTGTCACACAGTCACACAGTCACGCCACTGTGATCGCGGCAGAGATGGAAGACAACTGTTCCACTTTATATGTAGCGTGGCTACAGTGATGTGTTTTCTGTGGTACTGTACGTGCATGCGAACTACAGCGTCCATACTAAGTACACCTTGTTACAAAGAACCGTGGAGGTCATTTTGAGCCGTTAATGCCAGGTGCCATGTAAATCCACGCTTCTACCGACAGTACTAAAACACGAGTACACAGCAAAAACACACAAATCAGTAAACGACGGTGAGCACTGCACACTACAACGCTGTTACCTCGTATGGCGGTCATGAAGGTTAAGATAAAAGGAGGGAGGGGGAGAACATCAGACATAGGATTTGGTCACGCCTCTACTGTGTAATGCTACATGTCATTCGTAGAGCTTGCCCGGGCCAGCCTTGATCTATCTTTGCAGACGCAGCACAAACAGGTACCTCGTTGAGGTAAAAAGATGCAGTATCCACTCCCGAAAAAACGCATGACAAATTCAAACATTATGGTTGAGCTCTGGGTTAGTGATGTTTGATGAGTTCAGGTCCTGTGAATCTAGGACTATAAGGCTACTTTTACGCTATTTAATCAGGACTGGAGCTGGATAACATAGCCATTGTGATATACGTACACACGCTATTTAGCAGATGTTTATTTTTTATTTTAACGAAGGCGTGTATGTCAAATGGCTCATCCATTTGACATACATGTAGCTCCAGGAATCGAACCAGCTGTCCTGGCTTTGGAAGTGCCACAACAACTGAGCTGAGGAGGAGAAACCCCATTGTTCCTTTAAGACTGAGACAGTGGCCAAGGGACTCTCCTGGCTAGCCAATGAAATCATACCATGTAGGCCTGATCCAGGGCCTGCTTCCTGTAGTCCAGCTCCTCCTCCAGGAAACCCTTCTGCTTACTGAACAGGTCCTGTGACAGCCCCAGCAGAACACAGGACATTACCTCAAATCACTCAGACAATGGCATCACATCAAACAACTGAAGAAGCAGTTGTAAAACAACCACTTGGTACATAATATTGTTTTCATCTCACCTTCTCACTTTCCAGATCAATCATCTTCTGGGTCAGGGCTGCCTCTGTGCTGTCTATCTGCTTTAACCACTTTGGAAAGAGAAATAATATTGAGCAATAATTAACTGAAGAAAATGGAGTTGACCAGTGACCACTAGATGCCAGCAGAGGTCTGCTGAGATATTTGAAGTAGGAACAGAAGGGTGGAATAAAAGAAATTAGAGGTAGAGAAAGAGGAGAAAGGAGGAAAAATAGGAAAAGGAGGCATAGTCTGACCTTCTCACACATTGACAGAACTGTGCCCGCCTGGATGACAACAACCTGCTCCTCATTACGCAAGTTCTGTAGAGGAAGGCAGGAGAGAAAGGGATATAGAGGCATAAAGGAAAGATTAAAATCATTTAGAAGCTTTTAACTGAGTTCATAAAGAGCATTATGTTGAGAGTATTAGGAGTGGAGAGACTAACTCACCCCATTATCTCCCAGGATATCCAACTTCTTCATCAGGTCTGGAATAACCACATCCTGAAGAGGGTTCAAACATCCAGTTAATACAAGCTATGAGATGGAGAGCGAGAGAGAGAGAGCGAGAGAGTTACCTTGATCCCCTCCTGGTGGCAGTATATCTGCAGAGCACTTGTGGTGTTTTCTGGGAAGGAAGTCATGTGAAAGCCCATGGCTGGAGACCTGCGTTCCCTCTCCTATTGGACAATAAGAACGGTTAACACCGCCCTGGTCAATTCATTTCCATACAGTCCTCCTGTCCACCTTAGAAATCACAACCGTCAAATTACGTTCTGCTTGGGAAGGATGGTGGAACCGATAACGGACGAGTCAGGGCTGGAAACTGAACGGAACAGTGTAATGATTGACAGTACTTACATGAGGATAGCATGCTCAGGCTCTGTCCAAATGAGGTGGATGGGGAAACAATAGATAAAAGGTGATGCAAACCAAAAATACTACGGACTTCAGATAAGTGTGTAGCTGGAAGGCTTTCATTATGCATTCGCCTTGTGTGTGTGTTACAGGTTTTTATAGATTATTTACCCGCTCATGCGCACATGCGCGCGCGCACACACACACACACACACACACAATTTAGCAGCAGCTCTTCTTAAACTGACATAGTATCTTAATTGACATAATGAAAGATACTATTAAGATAATGCATAATAAGAAATGTAAGAGATCAAGTAAGATATTTTACATCTGTTGTTGGAGGAAGAGTGTTTGTTGAAACAGAAGGTTAAACTTTCTGTTTCAATGTTTTCAGACGGTGACCATTCCAGAGCTCTGGAATAAGATGATCTGAACGTGTGTTCAACCAAAAATAAATCAATGTTTTAAAATTAACAAAGAAAACTTAAGAACAACATGCAGGGAGGGAGCAGAGAAATGAACAAAGATGGGGTGCACAGTGACTTAAATACATTTATTTCCATTACAACATTCTTGTACATCTTTCAATTAAAAACAGCACATTTTCCAGTTCAGTGAGAATGTAAGGCAGTCAGTCAGTAAAACGAGAAAACACATGGGCTATACACCGGGTCCAGGATTGGTATGCGTTCACTGTATGTAGGTCCTACGTCGGGACTGGATGCCAGTGTCGCCCCCTGTAGGCAGTTTGATGGTAGTACACTCCCTTACTTCCAGCTCCAATACTCTGAACTCCAGAAGCTCATTCTGGTCCCTCGCATCTTGGACCTCCGCCTTCAGCTTTGACTCAGCCTGCTGCAACACACACATCTACACACACACACAAACACTTCTGTATTTTCCACAACTAATGAAATATTCATCAATGAAAGTATGTTCATATGCTCCCAATATCAATCTCCTTAAAGCTGTCTTACTAGATGGGTAACCAACCCCAACTTAGTTCTACCTGGACATCCATAATATATTTAATAAATATTTATACCAGTTTTCTATAGAAAAACAAAACATTGTATGTGGAAATTCCCCCTTGCAATAGGTGAGGCCTAAGGAACATATAGAACGCCCAGGAAACACAGGTGCCCCCCTAGGTTGGGAACCCATCTTAAAGGACTGGTAGTGACATCAGGAAGTGGGAGGAACCTTACCTTCTCGTGGAGTTCCTGATTGGTCCTAATGAGGTACTGCTTCTCTTCCACCCACTTAGAGTCCTGAAGAAACATACAGTCCTTTCATGGTTTTTATCTAATTTAACCATCCTCTGTCATCTGTCTGCTCTTGCCTTTTGGAAAACGCAAAGGTGATAAAGCAGAGCAGGCGGGGAGAATTTAAAGTGCACAAAAATGCACTTGTATTAAAAGGCATAATCCGTCTATACTTTATCAAAGTTCACATAGATTGATCCCAAAATAAATTGTATGAACTAGAGGTGGAAACGCAAGTTTTGCAAGACATAGTACTGATAAAATAATAAGTAGTAAGTTCTTATAAGTCCCACCAATTTTCTTTTAGACAAAACGAAAGCCGATTCAAAATAGGGTGTAGCAGGTTTCAAAACTCTGTGGTAAGAAATAGTTTTCACAATGAACGTCTGCTATCTGGGAGGGAAAGAAACGATTCCACTAGCGCTCTAAGAAAATTGTGATCTCTTCAATCACTTGGTTTACAGATCACAGAGAAGGGGGAGAGGGGAGAGGATGTAGAACAAACTTTCAATGAACAAGAAGTACACACAAACACACACCAGACATTGATACAACACACAATCAAAGGGGTGAAGAATGCCCAATACCACAATCAGCGAAACCGTGCATGCAAACACCCCTCAACCCAAAGGAATCCACCCCTGAAATAGCATTCTGAAATTGTGACGACCCATGCAAGCATGTCCAAGATAAACACAAAATAAACTGCTGTAATAAGGCTTTATTGAACCAAAAAGAGTGCTGAGAGGTTTGCATTGGGACAGTGAAAGAGTGAACAACATGATGCACAACATGAAACAGGAATATTTAGGCTTCAGACAGTCAACAGTGAAAAAAGGCCACAGTGAAACAAACAGGCAACATGCAGTAACCCAATGTCATGTACAATATGCACACAACAGAAAACTCCGCTTTCTAGAGGTAGGATATCTGTAAAATTGATCTTAGATGTAATCTTTCTGTTCAAATTGCTCCGAAAAATTAACAATAAAACTGAACGATCCGCAGTACGTGATCTGCTAAACCCCACGTCCTGTTCTCTAGAAATATTACTTATACATGAATATAACTTCATAGAGGAACTGATTGAAGGCCATTTCTACAACAAGACAACTGAGAAAATCACAAATTCAAATCAATCTTGATTTTTTGAATCATTTGTAAATGGTGTCTTTTGGTATGACTGGATTATTTGTTTGGTGTGACATAATTCAATCAATTTTCTATTGATGTTGAGAATGCAATGTTAATATATTTTCCAGAGAAAATATAAAACAACATAAAAAAGGCTGGAAAAAAATATTGACGACAGTGGTTATAGCATGCACTTAGACCAAAGATGTGACATCAGGGTGACATCACCGGATCCGGGACAGATCCGGTCGGCGTGGCGCCAGGCCAAAAGCAAAGCCCCCAGACAGACAAGCAGCAAGGCCAATGAGAGTGGAGCAGCCAGGGATCTCCCCATCTTGTCCCCGCCTTTTTCCTCTTTTACCTGCCCCTTCTCTGCCAATGCCTTCTCCAGGTCGGCAATCTTAGCCTGGTAGCCAATCAGATCCGCCTGCAACTGCTCACGGTTCTGGTAGGATAAGAAACAGGCAGAAGTGAGAGTGTAGTTGGTTACACTAAATGGGTGAGTTGTCTGTTTGGTTGGAACAAATGCATGTACATCCTGCAGCCGACCAAGACCAAAAGGGCCTCATGCACTCCTCTGTTTTGAGACAATAGCTTGGTTCCCATCTGCAACAGCTTTTTATGGAAGTATTATCACAAGCATTAAGAAATTATCTGAGTTCTCACTAGCAGTGTTTCTAACAAAAGTGCGATCAGAATTGGAAGATACTTGCTTAAACTACAGAATCAGAAAATGACTGATCTCCCTTTCAAATCTATGACATTTAAGGGAATGTTCTTTAAGTTACTGATTTGTACAAGTCACAGCCCTGCTATTAAATACATTAATAGCAGGCTATTAATGTATTTACACAACCATTGGTTGATTTAGGCCCCATGTTTCTCTGCAGCTCCAGGCCAAATCAGTGATTTACCTAATGTTTATTAAGCATGCATAGATCTATCAAATGTAGCAATATTCAACAATAAGAGGCTTATTTCATTATTATGGAAAAGGGCAAGACTGTTATTGGAAAGGAGCTTCACGCGCATCACCATGCACTCTGTCCAGCCAGTTAACAAACTAATTTAATGTGTACTACAATAAACTGCCTGTTTTTTTGGTTGTAGAGGAAGGACCACATCATAATCATTACATAACTCAATGACCAACACAATTAGCTTCATTACTTCTAGACACAATAAGATTGCAAAATATTGCCTGGTGATATTAAATATATTTCCCATCCCATTCCTGTTTCCATCCCAGCCTTCAGCAGTTTATCATACAACCTGACTTCAACAGCAGAAAAACCAGTGGATGGAAACATGGCGGATGATGATTAAGAGTTCCAAGGTTTGGGGTTCACCTTGGCCTCTCTCTCGGCATCATGGGACCCCCCAGTCTGTTCCTGTAAAAGAGCGTAGGCCCGCTGGAGAGCCTGGTACTCTCTGGTCAGCTGTCTGAACCTCAGTTCAGCCTCTTCACGGGATACACCCTGGGGAAACAGGGTCAAACACACCTGAACATCTAACACACACACACACACACACACACACCCGTGACCCCTTAACACACACACACACACACACACACACACATACGCCTAAACACCGACTATGAAGTGTACAGACATAAATAATATATATTCAACTATTTTATTTACCCACTTCCTCTGGAGTAAAGAACAATTTTCAAGACAAATAATTCTCACAAACAAGCAACACACTCCAATTCAGACACACATTGATTCTTAGAATAAGACATAATAAGAAAAATACGGTATCACTTTGAATGCACAAAATTTAAGGTATTTAATATATACTTAAATAATATTTACTAACTAAACTTTTAAAACTTCTACTGACTTGAGTGGGATTTCTTCAAGGGAATTTCTTCATTGACTTAAAAGGTATCCAGTATCCGAAAGAGACTGAACCATCTTTGATTCACATATTTACGAATATTTAAATTCTTGAACATGTTTCAACTATGATGATATAAGTGTGTGTATGTTTGAATAATTAGCAATATTTATCCCCAAAAGAGTTTCTCTTAAACCGTTCAAGCTTACCAACTTAATTTCACATGTTTAGGTAAACCCAACCTGAAAAGCTTTAACGTGCATTATGATGTAATAAATGTACACGCATTTGCACATACATTTATCTCTGGAAATGTTCAACTAAGCCAACTTTGTATCACATGTTTTGGATATCCCAACTTAAAATGCTTGGTCTATATTTTATTCTTTAAGCAAGATTAGCAATTTGTAATGTTTAAATCTAGTCATTTTCACACAATTTTATTTATCTACATACAGTTCACATTGAAAAATAGTGAAAATATCAAAACTATGGAATAGCACGTATGGAATCATTGATTGAAAGAATAGTGTGCAAAGCTGTCATCTAGGCAAAGGGGTGCCTTTTGAAGAATCTAAACTATGAGTTATGTAACAAATGTATTTTAAATTTTGGTCTCTACATGATTCCAAATGTGTTATTTCATGGTTTTGATGTCTTCACTATATATATTGTTATAATACAATATGGAGAATTGTGGGGAAAAAAAGATATTCCAGAAAGTGTAGGTGTGTCCAAACCTTTGGCGGGTACTGTATGTTCTAAATAATCCACACTATGACTCTATTAAATGTACTCCATCTGTTAGCTTAGTGGAAATTTAATTAAGAGCAAACATTTCAGTGAATCAATTGCAAGGGTCAGTTTTGATCTAAAGATGCTATTGTGCCATATCATTACTTGTAGCTACAATTATGAACACTTAGATTTTTCCACATATGAAGTTGCCCTATGTCTTTTTGTTGAACAAGACATCTAGGCAAGGTTATATCTCACTGTAATGTGGTTCTCTTTTTGTTCACGTGTTTAACTGTTCCTGAAACTAGCCTAAATACAGCCTGTGTCTTTATTGACGACATTTTTTTTATAGCCAGCTGCACCTGCTCCTTTCTCACCCTGTTACTGGAAACTACTGTCCTGGAAGATCTTTATCCCTGGTCTAGAACATCTGATTCTAATAATTAGTTGAAGAAAAATAAGTTACGTCACAACGGAGGTTGTAGAGATAACCTAAAGGATAGTAGATCTGTTGGAACAGGATTGAGCAGCCCCACTTTAATTATCCCCAAATCACTGCTGAAAAGCACACCCCCAGCCACACAGACAGACAGACGCACTTACATCCTCCAGATCTTCCTCGGGCGTGGCAGGGGTGCGGTCTGTAAGGTCGGTGTTGTAAGAGGTCAGAGACGACGTCTCAGAGTCCACTGACTCCTCATCAAATCCAAAATATGTCTCCACAACATGCCTCTAAGAGAGAGGGAGAAAAGAACTGTGATACCTGATCTGAACACACACCAGAACGACAGAAGACACCCACGCGCATGCAAATACCATCTCCCCATTGTATCGCGTCTCTGTTCTACAACTGGCGGACCATAAAGAAGTCCTTACCATCGTGTTTGTAGGTCATCTCCTGACAGCCAGAGAAATAGAGGCAGACCATGGCACAGAGGCAGATGAAGGCAGAGAAGTAGAGTACCAGCTGGATGTACTCAAACATACTAGAACCAAACGATAACCTCCAACTAACCTAGTACCTCCAAGTTAATCTTTTCTGACCACACCAGTCCTCCAGTGCTGAGTTATTCTGTCACACACTCCACCAATGGACAGAGAAAATAGTTGAAAATAAAGAAAAGTAGTCAAATATTTTCCAAGACAGCAGATTTCGTCCCGTCAGTCAGACCGTGACTGCCTGTGACTGTTCCGTTTCCAGTAACCTTTTCCAGTTAAACCAGCTGCAGGCAGAGAAAAAATCCTGTCACAACCTTCCCTAACAAAATAAAGATCAACTGCGCTCATCTCCCCTCCTGTCTTCTCTTCATCAACACCCCACATCCTCCTCATCAACAGTATGGACAGGAATGAACAAACAGGTGTCACTTATCCCGTGAGACCAATTACACACACAGACCATCACACATACACACCGGAGACCAATTAGACCCACAATGCACCAGCATCATGCAATATTGCTTAGTGACAACAGCCCTGGATCAGCAGGGCATGACCACATCCATGTTTCCAAACATACACCATACATAAAGAAACAGCTAGTACTGTAAAACACAAACACACAGCACACAGAGAGACAACACATGCAAACAGGAACACCCATCCAGGCATCTGCGCGTGCACACACACACACACACACACACACACGCACGCACACACACACACACACACGCACGCGCGCACGCGCACACAAGATCAATTGGAGCGCTGGTCTTACTTTAGGTGCGAGCTTGAGGTTTTTTCTTCGGTTCTTTTTGGAGAGCATCAGCTTGTCACGTTCCTGTGAAGAAGTGATCAGTTTAGGGAACTCCGAGTCCACATCGCAAGCGTTGTCCATTAACCAACAAACTGTACTGATCTAGGCCGATTGGAATACCCTGGAGGTACCAATCCCTACACTGTCAAAACGCATCCGTGGTTGATGTGTGATGAGTGATCTGTGTGGTCGAGGTCAATGCATCGTATCCTAGTGACGGAATACCAAGAACGGACGGGAGGGATGTGATAACCACGGTTCCCGAATCCAGACACACTTTCTGACGATGTCGTGTGATGATGTAAAGAAAAGAAATTGACCGGCTAGACTCGGATAGGTCAGGTCAAGTGCAGTTTGAACTTCAACGTGTCTCCCACACCTGCGTGAGCTCGTCGATGACACCTCGTTGCTCGGCAACCTGCAGCTTGAGGAACTCCACTTCCTGCTCCTCGTGAGCGTGGCTTAGGTCTGTGAGGGAGGTGGGCCTCTTCAGCTGCTGCGGCTGCTGGGAACGAGAGTTCACCTTCTCCTTCTGAGAGGAAAACCAAAAGGGGGAAGGAGAAAAAAGGGATGAGGCATTGCATCAGGGGTTGGTTATTTGGCCAATGACATCAAAAAAGAGAGAGAGGATTTCCGGAAAGTTGACTCATAACTTTTGGTCGCAATGTGTCTTAGCAATCAAGGAGAAATGCAAACAGTGAAGTAACACAGATGTTGCCTAAATCTCCTGTGTGACTGTGGCCCGTTCTTTAGGTGACCACTGGAGGGCTTAATTTCCCTCCATCTCACAGAGCCAATTGAGGCCTCACATGTGCCCTGATGTGGCTCCACATCATCCATTCAGAAACATCCAAGCACTGGCTATACTCTTGTTGCATTAACAACACACTGTAACAGACATTTGGAAACATGGTGTCCTTTTCCTGCAGTAAAGGAGACATGAACCCTCACCATCTCTGCATTCTCTCTGCTGAGGTTCTTCAGTTTCTCCTCCATGCGCTGCAGAGTTTGCAGAAGGTCATCATTCTTCTTAGACATCCTCTTATACTTATCTAACAGGGGTTTCATCTGACTCTCAGCCTCACGTACCCGCTTCAACTGACAGACATAGGACAGTGACAGAGAGAGACGTACAGATGTGAGACGTTTTTTTCATATATATCTCACTAACATTACATCCATAACGTCCCTTCAGTTCTCGGTTGAAGGCATGTGTTAGCATGCATGTTCCTCACAAGTTCATTTCTCTCATCTGCCAGCAGTGCATTCCTGTCCTCCAGCTTCCTGATAACTGAGTGGAGCTCAGCTATCTTCAGCTGGAACCTCCTGGCATCCCGAAGATCTTCCACCTCCTGAGTGAAAAAGATGATTAGGGACCAAGACCATGAGTGAACCAGCTGACCACCACCTGTTTTGGGTTCTGTGTGTGTGTGGATAAACAGAAAAGCCCACCTGGTTGTTAAGGTAGTCTTGTGTGTCTCCAAGCACAGGCACCACCTCTCTCTTTGGACTGCCATGGTGCCGCTCCGCCTCCCTGACCTGACCCAGCTGCTCATCCAGAGCCTCCTTCTGCAGCTGAAGCTTCTGGGCAAAACCAGCCTGGACCCCCAGCTCCCGTTCCAGTGCCGACACTACCCGGTCCTTTGCCTTCAACTCATCCATCTTGTCGTAGGAAAGACAGCAGGAATGGAGCAGGATAAATAGAGGGAATATAGGGGAGGCAAGACAGATTTTGGAACTATCCAGCCTAACATCCCACAGGCCACACCACACCACCCCAGCAAAGTACAGGATAACAATATTACAGACATAACTGAACTATTACAGACATAACACACTTCCCAGTTTTCCTATCCTCCTGTTCTCATACTTCACTCGTACCTCAGTGTTTCATTCTTTCTCTGGTAAAATAATTTAAATGCTCCGGCCATAAAACAGTTATAAACATCTGTTTTATTGCCCTTATCTGATAAACAGAACCACACTGGGTCCAACAGTACTCGGTTAACAGAAGTTCTTACCATGCTCAGTCACATTGTGAATTACAGTAAGTTTAGTGATAAGCCAAACACAATGTTGGGAAAGTCTGTTATATAGTAGGCGATGGTGACAATGACAAGTCAAGAGTTCATTTCCAGGTCTCTAACTCAACCGAACACAGTGGTTGATTTAAGTCACAATGTAATTCAAGAAAGCACCAGATTTCAATAAAACCTTCCACACATACAGATAGAACGACCATAAAAGGGGGCATGTGATGTCCGTTATGGCTAGCAGACAGAGCCAGGCTGCCCGGTCATGTTACGGCTGTCTCACCACACGGCGGATGTCTCTCTCGCAGTCCCTTTTAATGCGGTTGACCTCATCCTGATGCTGTTGGTAAGCTG
>JACXGJ010003931.1:27651-49675 GCA_016801105.1 Esox niger
ACGGACACACACACACACAAACGGACACAGAAACGGGGACACACAGTATTTGGACCCTAAAGCAATGGTTGGTTCTGGAGAAAGTAATGTCAGATGACTTTCCGAAACAAAGGCGCGCCTCTGTCTTCTGAAGAAGAACTTTGCTAAAGACGTGATATCAGACTAATGCTGAAAACAACATGCACTTAACTCTTTGGAAGGGCTGGTCAAGAACAGGATTTAACCACTGATTAAAGAAACAATACCACAACACAATTAGGCCTCCAGGACCAGCGTACCTCCTGCTGCAGTTTGAGTCTCTCCCCATCGAAGGCCCTCCTGGCCTCCTCCCGAGCCTCCCCTAGCAGGGCACTCTTCAGCTTGTCGGCCGCCCCATCCCTCAGCGCGTTCACCAGGCCCTGAAGCCGCTGCACCTCCCCGTCTCGGATCTTAATGGTCCGCGCCAGCTCCAGCTCGTGTTGCCGCGCCAACGCCTCGCGGGCGGAGGCCAGCTCACGGAGCTTCTCCTCGTGAAGCTTGGCGCGGAGGTCGGTGAGGAGCACCGTGTGTTTGTGCTGCTCCAGTTCCCTGGCCAGCCTTTGCTCCTGCAGACGCTCCCTCAGCTTAGAGACCTGCCCAGGAGAGGAAGAAACAGGGGAGGGTGTCACGGAGGAGACACGAGGATGAGATAGCGAGATTGCCAACGGGTTGAGGTGGAGGAAATTAAATCATGTGTTTGAAGGGAATTAGGAAGATGGAACTTCTCTGCAGTACTGCTGGTACTCAACATCCTCACAGGCTAACCTTGCTCTTCTCCTGCTGCAGTTCTGTCTGAACGTCCATCAGCTTGCTCCGGAGGTCCTCATTGGCAGTCGGCACAGAGTCACCCATGACGTCAGTCCTGTCTTTCCCGCGTGTCTTCTTGGGAGGTGGGGCTGAGGTGGGTGTGGTTGATGACATCATACCAAGGCCACCCAATCAGAGGGTTTAGCTCAAAGGGAATGAGGAAGTGGAAGAGAGGAGAGTCAAGCGCTGCTCTTCCTCCCCACACAGACTTCCTTCTTTTCCGTCATCATCCTCATCTACATCACCCAGTGAGGGTCCGGCCCGTCCTGCAGACAGACAGAACAGGTCAGTAGCCCTACGGTGGCCATGGCAACGGAACACCTCAGATAGTCCAACAAGCCGTGAGTAAAATATATTTTATAAGCACAGAGGAGACTGAGGAAATAACATTTTGAGAAGCACACACTTTCATGTCCCACAGAGAGCACAGTGGCAGCTCTGCAGCCGTTTATCCTAATCCAATTCCTCTCCCTGAGATCTGCTTAGAGGCTCCATTGTGCGTGAAAGTCTGTCTGGCCGGCCAGTCTTTGAGTGGGGTTACTAGAGCCTATGACAGTGGTAACTCATACCTTTAGACTCAAACTGAGCCAGCTTATGTCAGTTGTAAACCAGGATTTGCATTACAATGTGGTGTTTGTTGCCAAAATGCCAACAGTATTTGTTTGGGGGGGAATATATTTTCTTTTTGCTCCTATTCCCACGGCCTATTCAAAACCTTTCACTAGTTGAGCAACATTTGCAAAGAAAACTGTTTATTAACAAAGCCTAGGGAACTGGACATTCCAGGGCTTTTCTATATTAATCAGGGTCTTCCTTTCTCCTTAAGGCTCAAACAGGAAATAATCATTTAAAATGGGTTGTGCTGAAGATGTGGAAGGTTGGTTCATCAGACAGAATGATGATTTAGAGACATACCTGTTGGGCATGTCCACAAAGACAATGGGATTATGCCTACATTTATTAAATATATTTGGTGTTCCATTAGGACCCAGTAACCTTCCCATTGTGCTAAGTATTAAATAAAGCATTCAGAATGCAGGAGTGCGCGCACGCACGCACACACACGTTACCAGAAAGCAACCCTCACTGCTAAACTACACCTTCCGCAGCAAAGGATCCTGGGAAAAGGGCAAAGAAAAACGTTCGTAACACACACAGACACATTGAACGCCTTTACAACAGTATTTCCTCATCTAAATACTAAGGTTCATGCACAGATAGGGGGGCATATAGAAGGGAGCAGGCTTATGGTTCATTTATGATTTATTTAATAAGCTGGGGGTTAGATGTAAGACTGGTAAAGAGATTAAGGATCTCTATCAGTGGATCTCAACTCCAGGCCTTGGGACCCCTTTTACAGTTGGCATTCATTTAAGCCCTTTAAACAGGGAATGATTTCGACCCGGGACTCCGGGTTAACTACCAAGTAGAACAGAAAACCAGCCGTACTGTGTCAACCGGCTCATAGTTGAGAACCCCTACGTCTAACTCACACACGTGTGGGGAGAGATGGGGTGAGAGAATGAAAGGGAGGGAGAAAGGAAAAGGGAGGGAGGGGTGGAGATTCGACAAGAGCCTCCCCTCCGCCCATCGACTCTGCCTCCCCTCCGCCCCTCGACTCTGCCTCCCCTCCGCCCTGCCTCCCCTCCGCCCCTCGACTCTGCCTTACAATGCCCAGCTCCATCCCTTGCCTTGACATGCTGATGTCACCAATCGCAAGGGGAAACCAGTGATCTCCGCCCCCCTCAGACCAGCAGAGACCCCTTCTGAATCATGCACACAACCACATTAACAGCTAAAAAGTTTTGTTCACACTAGCATCCATTCACAATCACACTATCACAATCATTCACTTTTACCAGAGTTAGTAAATTACCTTCATAATCTGAAAAAAGGCATATCCCATGTTTGCTCAATTATTTGCTCTACACAATCAATACAAACAGGAAGAGAAGCAAGCTTGTAGCTCAATTCTGGGTGTATTTGTTCAGGGCCCAATTTGCAGATGAATCTGTCAATACATACAAACTGTCTTCATGCTGATGGGTTTATTGATCCCCTTGTCGAAACCGCTCTCTCTGGAAGTGACCCTCCATGTTCAGACAGAAGCACAACAGAGAATCTCCCCAAAGCAAGACACTATAGACTGGAGGGTAAATGTAGGATTGGGTAAGAGATGAGAGATCCTGTCTTAGCCTAAAAGACCTACAAGGAGGCCTACAGTAGGTGGTCCTAGAACTACAGGGCTTCCCTCTACGCAGTCCGTTCAGGAACACGGTGAAGTAATAACCGGGTGTAAGTGGAGAAGCATTGTCATAATGGAACACTGGCAACACAGTAACACATCAAACACCCACCTCACGTCCGCCATCCGTGGACCAGATGTTACCACCCCACCGACTGGCTGGTCGAAGTGTGTATGTGCGTGTGTGTGTGTGTGTGTGTGTGTGTGTGGGTACATTAGTGGTTCAGGGAAAGGCAGGAATGTACTAACGGGAAACGGTGTTGTTTTATGGGGGATACAGAGAAACTAACAAGGCCCACATAGGCAGAAGTGTCTGCAGCCTCCCCATTAGGGTAACATTTACCAGGACCTCCACCAACTACACAGACTCATCTGAGCTTTATTTTAAGTCTCTAAAACATATTTCCTGTGAGACTGCCAGTTCATACGCTACCAGCACTGTCATTCCTATACATTATCGTGACTATAAATCTCCTTGTCTATACTGGGGCTTGACTTTTTTTTCTCTCTCGTCTGATTTTCTAATGGTTTGCAGAGATTAAACAGCCATTTTGATTAGATCTTTTGTGTGATGTAGTTGATAGTTAGGGTCAGCTGCCTGAGTACTTTGGCTAATTACCAGGCCCGACCAATTTAAATCAGAGTAACTGCGGACCTCAGAGTGACCTTTTCAGCCTAGAGGCTCTAGGGGTATATCAGGCCACAATTAAATTCCTGGAGACCTTCATGATGATCAGACTGGAAAGAGTTACAATGACAAGTCTAATGCTCTGTGGTTTAACAGTTAGGGCCATAATATTCAAATTAAGGAGGTTTGGAACAGTAGCGAATCTTCCCAGAGTGGCCATCCTGACAAGACCAAGGCATAACATATTCCAGGAATTCCCAAAGAACTCTTAAACTACATTCAGTGATCTGCAGGCATAGCCCACCTTGGCTAAGATCAGTGTTCATGACACCATAGAAAACCACTGAAAAGACCATTTAACACTGTGAATGAAGGCAGAATCCCAAGGAGAAAACCACTGCTCAATATCAAGACACTGAACCTAACAGACAGGCAGGTAAGTTAAGGACAGGAAATGTAAAATGTTGGAATGGACTAATCAAAGTCCAGACCCCACTGAGAGCTGGTGGCAAGACCTGAAACCAGCATAGAACTTTTAGTGAGTTTAATAGAGCAATATAATTTTGGTGTCGCAAAACTTGAATCAATGGCGTTATCTTTTTATGTTAGTTCCCTTTTATCTAATATTAGGATTTGGTTGACAATGTAATAACACTCAGATATATGCTATTACTTTTCACGGCAATGTACAACCATCACTGCTTTTCATGACTGAGTCTAGTCTGTATTACCAATTCAGGCTCTGTCTGTAACTGGAAGTCACTCTGGATAGAATAAAGTAACAAAATATACGCCTGCTAGTCTATCGCATGTAAACAATCTGCTTACCAAACAACCAAGAGCTTAATTACACAACCTAGCAGGACCATGTGACGTGGTGAGGAAATTCTGCTGAGGACACAACCAACCAAAACCCCTAGAGAGTGAAAGAGCAAAAGAAAGAAATACCCAAAACTTTAGGTGACAAAACCAATACCAAAGGCTGCCAACCAGCAGAATCCAAATCAAAAATGTGCTTTAGACATTCACAGTCTGGGTAGCAACATTGCATCTCATTGAACAAAGCTACATCTTCCATAGTGATACTCAACACACAGAACCAGAGAACAGAGCGGCTCTAGTGTGTAATGTGAAAAACAATGGCGGGAAGACCAGCTGTGAAGTGGTACTAAATGAAAAGTGCACTAGCAGCGTGAGAGTAACGGCAGATGCCTTAAAACTAGGCCGGAGCTAATTTCTCGAACGCAGATGGACCACCTCTAGGCCAGTCAAGAACAGAGCACACATACAAATGTGAACAAGCCTGTACGCTTGTACGCATGCCCGCTCCGTTAAAGAGTTCCTGTGTAAGCTAGCAGCACGATATATAGGCAGCTATAGTAAGGAAGCTATGATTAACATGGCCCACAACATTGCCAAACTGGAGACTAAATCCGAGATTATTCCACAGTCCAAACGCGGCTGAAGACAGAGCATGTGATCAGGTTTTTGGTACCATGGACGACACCAGAAGCAAATATTTAGTGAATCAGGTTGCCAGGGTGACAGAAATATTAAAGAATACTGGGAGATCCATTTCTCCCCTGGGGCGTGAATGTCGTGAGAATGTCGTGAGAATGTCGTGAGAATGTCGTGCGATAGTGTATGGGCAGATTCTAATGAATCTGTTGAAGCCTCGGCATTTACTGCAATGTAAGATTTGTATAACTAGATTACCCAGGACAAAAATAGAATTTTCCCTACAGCTGCTCAGTTAGGTCCGGCCATATTTGCATCATTAACATTTAGAGCCCTGCATTTATACACTATACTGTATTTTCACATTACGCAAGTCGTTTAGCAGCCCTTATCAGGAGCAACTTACACTCGCTCATACAGAACAGGTCTGACTAGGCTCCAAGATCGTTTAGTCAGTCAGTCAGTGCCACTCCAAAGGTCCCCTATGCATGGCTGTGAGGTTGTAAAACCAGGTTGTAAAACCAGAGTTTAGCAGAGTAGTGTGACAAGTCAGAACCTACTGACCACATGTGGTGTACAAAACAAGCAGACAATAATGGCAGTTCTGTTCACTCAAACAAAGGACCACCGTAACTGTAATAAAAAACACCTAAAAGGACCCTATCATATACAACCACACTAACAGCCTTATTTACAATAAACAGCCAGGACCCACACAAACCAATAGTTACTGTCCTGGTTATACACAGCAACCATCCCAACACACCATACACACAACAGTCAGGGTCAGGACGATTCTGTTGTCACCCGTTAAATGGAGCCTCCTGTAATGAGGGAAGGGCTGGCTAACTAAAGCATGTTATAATACAAATAGGACTGACCTACAAGACACCGGTCATTGAAATAGGCAATCTTACGGCAAAGGTGTGTGTGTGTGTGCATGCGTGCGTGCGTGCGTGCGTGCGTGCGTTCCCTAAGGTAACATGATGCCTCTAAGCAGGCCCATCATGTGAATCTACGTGTGTTTCTGTCATAGAGGTAGCAGTCTCTTCTCACACACAGATGAACCAGTAATTACATTACGTTGAATTTCTCTATCCCCTCGCTCTCTCTCTCACTCACTCACTCACTCTCTCCCTTGCCCCCCCACCACTCAGTCAGTCAGTCAGTCAGTCAGTCAGTCCACTAAACTGCCCACAATGCTGTCTGTCTGTACACATAAAAACAAATGGCTGAGTTTTCATCAGGGGTACCCTAGAAGACATCAGTTTTATCCAGCAGGCTAATATTAAACAGTAAACCAAATAATCAGTGACAAAACCCTTGAACACCGGAACTACCCGTAATACCCATTACATCACGTTGCCACAGCCTCCTCAGTTGAAGCACAGATCCCTTCCACTGCCTTTTGAAGTCATCTAGAGGCAGGGGTCTATATCCGTAACTCTTCTCAGAGAGCACTGAGGTGAGGCAGAAAGAGGGATAGTGATGTGTTCTGAAATGTCAGAGAAGGAAGTTGGATCAGATGCCAGATCAAGACTGAATACTAAATGTAGTAGAAAGACAGAGGTGACATATGGAGGGAGAGGAGTCCAGGCTGAGGAGTTTGGGGGTTAGAAGAGAGGGGTTAAGGAAGGGCTGTAGAAGGACACTAACTGTCAAGGCAGATCTATCTAGGATGTTGCAAATGATGTGTCCCAAATCCAATCCAATTGGAGTAGCCTACATGTAATTATAATTCTGGGATGCACAATTTTTAATCCTACACCTGCTCTCTCACACACACACACACACACACACACACACTTCAATGACCTGTCAAATCACCCTGACTGTGGGAGATTGTGGGGGCGCCAGGAAGGTGGGTGGGGGTGGTATTCTGTCATGTTGCCCTAGGATGTGTCTAACCACACCCTCAGCTGTATGTAGCTGCACACCATCGCCACCAGGCCAGTGTCAATCATTCAGAAGTCGTCCTAGGCTGTTTAAAACACCATGTTCCACAATAGGCTGGATGAGATCGCAAACCCCGACATGCAACCATAAACTGGCAAACCTGTGCCTCGAGGGAGCTTCTGGGTCTGGGGATCACATCTCACCGGTGGTCGGTTGGCTTCCGGATGAAAATGACACGGCTAGTAATGCATGCGCAATTAGCAAAACAACGACGTAGCCTAATTCCGTTCTAATGAGCCTAACCATTATAACTAATGCAACATTATTTAGTAGGCAAGCTTACTGCTTTTGGCTATGGTTCGGACCAATGTATCACAACTTCCTTCTCGACAGCTGTAGCTGGAGATAGATGGACATGTCACTCAAGCACATGAGCTGTACGCCACCGACCGCAGACCTCAGCATCCAAATGCATGGACGAGTTTGCTGGCTCAAAAAAGCTGAACATCAGCAGTTTACCTACTGTGGCCTTGCTGTACCAAGAGCAATCGTTACAATGTAACACTTACTCCACGTTAAGACACGACGTAATCGTGTGAAGCCAGACTACACAGCGAAGTGATGGCAGCACTACCCGGATATCAGAGGATGGCTGCAGAATCGCCAGCATGTCTGTCAGTTTGCGCAGGTAGCATACATTTGCCATTACCCTTATAGAGCAATCGGGCTAGCCAATTGATTAACGAAAACTTACTTAAATGGTGCCAGTCATCAAGGGAGGGATGGCCTTGTCTATCTGGTTCCCCGACAGAAGTGAAACGTTGCTGGTTACTAGTTTTACATCCACTACCGCAGCAATGCTTTGGCGTCTGTCGGAGAGAGCGCGCACACCTCACTTCGATATGAGATGCTGTGCAGTTGGGCGTTCTTTTTCCGTTATGCAGGCGAGTTGCAAACCTGCCTTCCCAAATCGCGTACTATGACTCTTTCGAACGAGCAGCGAAATGTTTCGGTCGGTAAGATGTAAGCAAATTTCCACTAAAACGTGGTAGTCAAACTGGTTTCACGGTTCCGCTGAGGGTTTCAGTGCACACCCGGCACGCTGGCACATACCACGCCTACACGACGTCAGCTTTCTCTCAAAACATTTCATCCAGCAGCTCCCCGGGTTATAAAAACCGAAAGGGAAAAAACAACGCAACGTACGTAAACGTGGGGAAACTCACGGACGTCGCTGGTAACGCAAAAGGCCCGCGACACCTGACTGCGTGTTCAAGAATGACACCTCACGGTAAAGAGCGTGTATGCATCATACGTGCACCGTCAGCGCGGGTCGCCCGGGGGTAATAGGTTATTAGCCTACACATTATAAATGTATTAAGGCCTAATCATAGGGCCTAACCAATTGCACTACTCTGTCCTGATGGACTATCAAATTCTGATTATCTCCAAGTCACCTATGACCCTGTGAATTTGACTGAATGTGGGAGCAGGCAAGATCTATTCCACTCCCTTCCTTAGATCATTGTACGCACCTACTATCTGGTGTCTGCTCATTCTCCTGTCCATCAAAAGTGGCTAGTCAATTTCTTTGCATACCTGTTGCTGCTTATCATCCACTGTAAGAACAAAGCCCCCCACCGGGCAAGGGTATATACTAGGGGTATTATTTTGCAGTGTGGGAGTTTGCCTTAGTGGTACAAATGAGCTACACGTACACATATACAGTACACATCAGTGAGAGTTGATAAGGGTGTGTGTCAGGGCACACTATTGTGACTCTGACCCAGATTCCCAGGGCCCTGTTGGATGGATGCATTACTCACGCCCTGCTGCCTGTCACTCTGGCTCTCCGCTCACTGCTGTGGCCTGTCTGAGTTAAATACACACACCAACATTACGGCATGCTTTAGTGGCAGCATATGTAGCTCATGGCTGCAGGGCCATAGGAGGTTGGGAGGGAGAGTGTGGCAGACTGAGATGCTGATTTGAAATAGGGACGAGGTTGTGGTGTAAACTCAGGGTGGGAAGAGAGACTGGCTAACAAAAAATGACTTATTTTTTTATTTATAAATGGGTTTCTCAGCTTAGCTTAATTTCTGCTTTGTGTGATAAGACAGGCTTTTTTGGCCAGTTTATTAAGGCAGTGGCTCATTTGTACATTGATTCTTTTAGTACGGTTATAGAAATATAATACATAGAGTATCCATTAGCACTTTTAATACATTGAAAAGTGCTGATGGATACTCTATGTATTATATTTCTATAAATATACTAAAAGAAGCAATGGACAAATGAGCCACTGCCTTAATAAACTTTACTTAACAAGCTTTAGATTTCAACATATCCATGAGTATGAGGCATTATCAGCTTAACATATTCATGAGCATGAACATTTTAAACTAATTATAACCAGCTTCTTTTGAGACAATTAGAAATTATCAAATGGGACCTTATGGAGATTGAGTTATGTGGAGATTTAGATAATCGAATGTAGCTACTGATCCTCTTAGCCCTCAATCCACTCTGTCTCTCGACCATTCTCGCTCTCTCTCTCACACACACACACACACACACACACACACACACACAAACACACACACAGACACTCTTTAAATACAGTGCAGTGAAAAGAATATTTGCCCTCTGCCTTACTTTTTTGCGGGTTGAAGTACATATATTGATTGTATATAGACAAACGAATATTGATATTGTCCAAAAGCAGACAGTTTTAGACAGTAAGGAATCTTCTGAAGAGTGGCCATCCTAACAAAATGTCAACAACAGCAAGGTGTGAAATCATCCAGTATGTTACAAGAAACCCTAAAACAAGGCCTTAGGTGAGCTTCTCTCACCTCAGCTAAGAACATGAACGCTCTTACTGAGTTTGCTGAAAAGAACATGGATGACCCTTGAGGGTTCTGGAACAATATTCTATGGACAGATGAGTCAAAAGAGGAACTTTTCTGTGTAATGGGCCTGCTATGTCTGGCACAAACGAAACACTACATTTCACATTAAGAATCTAATTCCAAAGATCATGTGTGGTGGCAGTATCATGGTTTGGGGATGTTTTGCTGTATTAGTGCCTGGACAACATGACATCATCGAAACAATCCTTAAATCTTTGCATCACAGAATTCTACAAATGCTAAGAGATTTCATCATGGAGGAGTGGGACATAATTCCTCAATGACATTGTGAGACAACAGGAAGCATTTAGTTGCAGTCATTGCTGCTAAAGCTGGTGGGAAAAGTCTTAAGGTGCGATTACTTTTTCATACATGGATATTAATTTTGTGTTGCATTACTTTTTAAATAAATAAAATTAGTATATTTTTAAAATTTTTGTTGTTTGTTCACTCGTGTTTTGGTTAAAGATCCAAAACATTCAGTAACTCCAAAAAAAACAAAAATAAATCCACACATGACACATTTTTACTGTACTGTAAACAACAGACATTTTACTCGCCCATGTTTGCCGTACAGTACATGCTCTGAATGGACCCCTCTTTTCCAAATGTTGACTCTACCCTGTCACAACGTGCCAGTAGTGACGCAATGCTTCATATGCAGTTAATTAAGCTACATAGACATGAGTCACCCTCTAATAGGCACTGGTCTGATTCTGATGTTCCACATCCTTACCCAAAAGAACTGCCCAAAACACACACACACACACACACCAACACACAGCAGCCCAGAACCACACTGCCAACTATCGGTACAGAAGGTGCAAGTATCTTGCATTAATTTGTTGCTGTCATTCAAAGACCCAGTAGAGTGAAAAGGGACCTCTGTCTGTGAGTAACAGTGTATGAAAAGAGAACCATGGAAACAGAAGCATTCCATTAAACATTCCAGTGCTTTGCTTTCTAAACATACCCTTATACCTCCCACACATTGACACCATCTAGATGAAAGGCTGCTGTGTGGCCTGCATAAGAGACAGGGAAGAAATGGATGGGGTGCCTGGGCCTCAGTGGCTGATAGGGAAACACATCATGTACTGAGTGGATTATAATGCTAAGTAAACACTGAATGAAAGCCTTTCCAGTACATCCTCACTCCGGCGCGGTAGTGCAGTGTCTGAGACCAACGTGCTCCAATGAGACAGAACATGTAAGCGTGAGTGGATGTATGAGCATGTGGGTGTTTGTGTGTTAGCATAGCGACGGTTTAAGAAATGTCTCAAAGCTGAGGGAACTGACTCAGCGGTCAAACAAACTAAAGCAATATTAAAATCCATATGCAAAATGAAAATGTTTAAAGGGCTTTCCGATCGTTCCCCACATCATCCTCCAAAACCTTGCATGGACCCTCCCCTACTCACATCATCCAGCTCGTCCTCACATTTTCCCTCCTAATGATGGAAGCAGATCAATATGAATGAAGGCCACTCTGTCCCGCCTGTGATCTAGCAGCTAGCTATATAACACATCGGCACACTGGCCCTGTTGGGTTTCCTGCTACAATGTGCTCTTTGAGCATTATGCAAATCTTAACCATTATCACTGTCACGGCGTCATTACATTTACAAGTTACCACTACTCCAGTACAGCGACTCCCTTCTCTAAAGAGAAGTTGATATTAGAGACACATTCAAGATGCTGCCAACAGATGCTGATATGAACCTACTGCACTAACATTCTGTTTTAACACAACCACTGGCAGGTTGCTATGTCTATCTGCAGCGATGGGCAGAGCCTGTTTCTGCTGTGTCCTATTACCTAGTGACAGGGGTATGTCTGTACTGTAAATACTGTAACTTTCTATGTGAAACCCAAAGACGACATAGACGTTCTTTCTTCACCTCCAGGCTGAACTGAACTGAATTAACTGTATAGAATATTGTATTTATACGCTGACTGCCTAACGTGAGGTTGGTTAATGAGACTCATTATAAAGAAGACAGTGCTCCCTCTACCATGATCCATTGAAAACTGCTGTGACCCAGCAGTAACCCTCCCTGGCCTGACCTGCCTGGGTGTAGACCTTACACCCTGGTGGAGATTAACAAAATGAAAGGGATTAAACCCATAACAAGCAAGTTATTCTAAACTCTCAGTTTGAGATTATTTCTCAATACATGGGGAAACGTGTGTCACAGTGAATGGAAAATACTTTAGCAGTAAAGACCCTCATCCTTTCCAACTGAAATGCAGAAATCTACTAATCAGTTTTTTTTTTATATAACTGCCTCAATGGAACTGCTGTTTAGAAATGCATCACCCTGTCACCCTGTCATCTCTCCCCTGATTCATTCACTCCATCTCTTCCCTATTTTGCCTTTTCCACTCTTCCTCTCTTTAAAGGTGTTTTTTTATATATTTTTTGCTTAGAAATATCAGAAAAATGTTTAACAACTATTATTCACCAGGAATTACTGTGAATGCCTAAATCACATCCTAAATTACTGAATTTGCTGCCTATGCAATTCACCCATCTTCCACATGCAGAATACAATCCACATATTGTTGCTTTAAATAAACATGATCTCTTTCCCTTCCCCTCCTCTTTCCTATAAACAGTAGCATTTGTCTGAGTAGAACAGCAGAGGCTCAGTGATGAGGGTGTGGGATCTGACAGTCCAGGCTCTCCCTGAAGGCCCTGCAGACTGACAATCATTGGGCTCTAAGAGAAAGTAACTATGGTTAATTGTGTTTGCTGTGCATGAGGCTTCCATAACACGGCAAAGTGCACAGTGTATTCTTTAATTATATTTTATTTGTCGTGAGATTACCATGTAGTTGAGAAGAAAGCTGGTCCTTGATCTGAAAACCACCCCACCTGCAGGTAGTTTGTCTCCGCAACTCAGACAATCCCCGGGCTGAAAACCAACTCAAAATCCCTCGCTGGGAGAATAAAGGGGGGGTAATGTGTTGTTGACATAATGACTGTGTGTTTATGTGTCTTAAATGTGGTCATGATCATTAGGGATCAGTGCTTGTCATGTATGTCATGGTTCTGTCTGGAGAGCAGCTTTTGCAGCACACAGATGTCGAACAACGACAGACCCAACATACAAGCCAAATCAGCCGTCACAGAATACTCCCACGCTTTCCTACTTCTCTATCCCCTTCTCACCACGGGGCCCCTCTTCATCTGTTGTGTATGGTGTCCTTTGCCTGTGTCCTCCTCTGAGCATAAACACATACAGTTAAACCTGTGCTCTAAAAATCATACAGCATATAAAGAACTTGTCAGGTTTCAGTGCTTTACACCCACCTATTGGCAAAACACTGCTATTGCATTAACATACAAATAGACTGGTCAATAAAATATAGAGCATATAAACTCAACTATTGACCTTGATGCTGGTTCCATTCAGTATGTATATGCATGATCATACACAGAAACGCGCACGTCAGATGTTGCCAGCAGATGTTGTTTAGCTGGTAGGTGTTACTTGTTATTGTGCAGAGAGCTTAAGCACATATTACAGGTGTGACAGATCCCCAGACATATCCCTCTGACAGAGTGATTCTAACTAATTAACCTATAAATGTTTATTGATGCTTTACAGATTATTAAGTAGTGCCTGGGAGGTCCTCTGTTGCAGCATCCGCTGGTTCATGAAGATGAAGTATTTAAAATCCAGAGGTGGCCATCACAATGACTATTTCTCATACTGTTCCACATCCATTCTGCCAATCAGTGAGTTTGAGTGTGTGTGTAAAATGTGTGTAAATCTACAGCTGTATTTAACGTGTATGTGTGTGTGTGTACAGTAACACGCATCACGCAAAAATAACTAGCTACATACAGTGCATTTCATGGATATGAACTGACAAAACTATTAGCTTTATTTATGCAGATCAGACAGACAACAGATTTGGAAATAAGCCAACGGAAATACCAAATAGCTGAATAATTGGCTTTGTGTTATATGTCGTCTTTAGGCTGAGTTCCACAAATTGTGACCAAAAAAATTTGTTTGCCCTCCCTCCCCAGAAATGTTTGCTTACTCTCCACATTATGGACGAATAGCTCTATGATAAAAGGCGGCAGATAGAGGTGTTTCTCCATTTATTGCGCAAGTCAGTTGGCGTTGCATGGTTAACCTCCATGCTTGCAAAACCCGAGCTGGGATGGTTATCCGAATCCGTAACTGAAATTCTAGTACACATGGATACCAAAGAGAAATTAACAGCAAAAACAATCAAGCTATTCATTATTTGAGTGTAATGTTTAAATAGAAAGGCATGCTCAACCTGGACATAAATTTGCTATGTAAATTACGTTTGGTTTGTGTCACTTGACTGCACTTTAATTCCCAGGTATAATAGTATAATAACTTGCTGAATGATGAATGTATGCTATGACAACAAAAAATAAACTAGATGTATTCTCTGGACGATAATAGCAAAGATGCGTGTATAAAGAATGAAGATAGTCCAAAAAAAGAATACCTACAGAAAGCACCGATCAAACTCATGTGCTGTAACCCAGAGATAGTTTTGTGGGAAAAGGTTTAAAAACGATGTAACGATTTAAATATCTTCTGAGATCTGAGAAGGAACTTCTTCTTTATAATATCGTTTCATGTTTTGACGCATAACATTACGGATTTTGAAGAACCTTTGGATTTTCTCATCATATTACTTTTCTAAAACCATTTGACACGATCGGTGACGAAACATGACAACGTGAACGCGATTGGTCTTCCGTCTGCTGGATGTGAGAATGACGTGTCCATTACGAGATTGCAATAGATATTTTTATATATTTGGCGATACTTTTTTGTTAATATAAATACACAATAAAGTCTTACGATAGCGTCGGGCCGAAATGCCGGTGTGCATGTCATTCAATCGGGCGATATAAAGTAGTTTACGACAGAAATAAAACACGTTTAATGTATAATTTCCACGGGGGTTCAACAATGAACATTTAAGATACTTAATACATTGTGTCGAATTTAAGTTTTGCTTTTAGATAAGAATAAAATTAACGAGTAATTTATCACTACTCCCATAAAGAAAATCCCCATGTTGTCAGTCGAGTCTACTTTGCAGGCGTCCCCGGAAGTCGCCTGTGGGTTGAAATCTATTTGAAAACATTCAAGTCGACTGTATTGGTTATGCCTGGGGGAAATCGGTAGATGGATTCGACTGATTTTATGTCAATCAAATAATAGATCACTAAGGAGTCACTTACAACGTCCAATTATTTTACGCAGATTATGAAGTGGGCGTTGTGTCCGGAACAGCTGAAAGAGT
The DNA here is from genome assembly GCA_016801105.1 of Esox niger. NCBI lineage: Eukaryota > Metazoa > Chordata > Actinopteri > Esociformes > Esocidae > Esox > Esox niger. The sequence continues at coordinate 42,926 of JACXGJ010003931.1, forward strand.
TCAGTCTTTTTGCTGTGAATGTAGTTTGATCACATATGCGCTTGTGATGTCGATGTGTCAGAAGTGAAAGAGATGAATGAGAGGAGACCCTGAACCACCTAACCGGGAAAATTCGAACGCTTTTTTAATAGATGAAACACCGAATGAGTATTTGACAGTAAGGTGAGAGAATAACGACGACATGTTTGTTTTGGGAATGCTGTACAGTACTGTCTAGTCAGAACCGCCAGCACCCTGTCATAAGTTATAATGCCATTGTCGACAGACAACAAGAAAGGCCTAGACCGTTGAAAAACGACGTCCAGGTGTATGGTTAATGTATATATGCAATTTGAGCTAGATTCACCTACTGGTCACAAACGATTGTTCCCTATTGATTCACCTCTTTATTGAATATGTTGTTTTTAAATATTTTCAAACCTTCGCTCTGGGAAATCCCCTGCATTGCAGTAGAGAACGTCATTGTCACTCAATCTCGTGCATGCCAAACAGCTTGTCACCCTCCCAATATAGTGGTAGCAGCCTTATTGTACTATGACCTTCATGCTCTCAAATGTAGAACAGATGTTTCGGCGATTCTTTTGATTCACTTTGGCCAGGAAAGCTGAACGTATGTCATTTTCGGGTTGAAGTAATGCACTAATCCACTACTGACACAGAGACATCTTGTTTGTTCAAGTGACACCCTTTAACAGTTTGACTTTCAGGGAAAGCTATGGGTTAACTAAGGTAGTGGAGAGTGTGGCATTCTGCTCTTGGGTCACTTTGACCTGTCCCCCTATCTGCAGTTGGAAAGCCCCTAATGCCCCTCTGTTCCTTTCCGGTTAAAAATTCGGAAAAATCCCATCTCAAAAACGTGAACCTTATTTACACCAGACAGAGATGAAAACAAGTTTTTCTTCTGTATTTCAGACATGGAACCGTCTCCCCCTTACAGCCCACTCACCATGAAACCTGGCCCCTCCCCTTTCCCAACCACCGCTAAAGCTGCCGCAGGCACTAGACCCACCATGACCCTTCCTAAAAGCACACCGTCCGTCTCGACCTCTCCGGTCTCATCTTCCACACCTTCCCGTCCCGATCCCCCGCTCTCTCCCCCCTCGCCCTCCCTCTCCACCCCTCCTGCCTCCCCCCTGCGGCCCCCCATCAGACCTGTCTCCCAGGCTGGACGATCCCAGCTCAATGCTGCCAGTGTGTCAGCTAAAGAGCCGAGGGGGGTTGGTGCTGCTGGAAATACGCCAGTCAGACCCCCCACTGCGCCTCTACGACAGGCTTCAGTAGCTGAGTCAGGTGAGTAAGACCCAGGCCACCACCCAACACGTACACTCCAACCCTAATGTACATCACCGGCATGCCGCTTCATATACCAAAGCTTCCACATGACCATCCCTTACTTAGACAATTTAGTTGACCAATGTTATATATAGCTGACCCATACACTAGACAAATACACCAGTGCACTGGCAGCCATGCTCCCTCTTGTCTGCCAAGCCAAGTAAACCAAGCTCAAAGCAATGGATATAAAAGAATAGATGCCCCGTCAGGGCTGTCAAACCAAGCCAAGACTAAATTGCTACTAGAACCTCTATTAATACTACTACTATTGGTTCTGTTTTGTCCATTTGCTCATTTTATTTATGATTTTTGGGGAGCTCACTGTTCTACTGCTGACAGAGTATTTCACTTCCTGTTTCATCTCTCAGACCTCTTCCGTCATCTGTTCTCTATGGAGAACTATCAGCATTACTAAATGTTAACTCTGGTGAATGAACTCCCTAAGTCAGTAAACTATTTGCTGTTTATTGAAGGCAGACGTAGGGCAAAAAATGACAAATTAACACTGTTGAACTGTGTAACTGATCGATGCACCTCCATATTATGTCTTGATAGGTACACCTGTATTACAGTGCATTACTTAAAATAGCGTTGTGTGATTGGATTGCAAGAGAGGTTTGACAGAACCTTTTAGTCCAAAGGTCTCAAATGTTATGCAACCCTTTCACTCTATCAGTGCTAATGTCGACCATGGCATACTCCCATTGGCTGTAACCTTCAGAAGGAATTCATAACGAGGTAATGACTGTTGTGTCTTTGAGTAGATGAGCCGGAGGAGGAGCTGAGTTTGGAGGAACTGGAGGAGAGGGCCCAGTCTGGAGATGCCAAAGCCCAGTCCAGGGTAAGTGTCATCTCCCATGGACCACCCGAGAGCGGCCACTTGAGCAGACCACCATGGACCCACACAGTGTGTGGACTTGGGTGGGTTTTAGTGTGTGCCTAAATGTGATGTGTATTGTCTGTGTAGATGGGCCGTTACTACTTGGCCTTGGCTGAACAGAGAGATGAGGAGCTCAACAACTGCACAGCTGTGAGCTGGCTGCTAGAGGCCACCAAACAGGGCCGCAAGGACGCTGTCAAGATGCTGCAGCGCTGCCTAGCGTCCAGGAAAGGTCTGGGACTCTGCCTAAACCACTAATTATATATATTAAACAGTAAAACAAAAATAGATTGTTACTGTGTATCGAGAAGTGCCCTGGATGGCATCATGTGCTGAAACAAAGTGCCATTTCCACTTGTTAACAATGTGAAAGTTGAGCTGATTGTCTTTCAGTGTTTCATTATGAAGCCTCAAGCTGTTGGTGTGTTTCTGGTCACCGTCAGGCATCACATCAGAGAACTTTGAGGAGGTGAAGAAACTTTGTACAGAGACAAGGTTTGAGAGAGGCGTGAGGAAGGCGGCTCTGGTCATGTACTGGAAACTCAATCCAGAGAAGAAGAGGAGGGTGGCTGTGTCGGAGATGCTAGAGAACGTTGAACATGTCAACACTGACCCTGGTAGTGGACAGGCACAGATGCACTTACTGGACTTGGACACAACGATCAATTCAAAGACAACACACCACAACAGACACCCACTCACCTCACAACAGACACCCACTCACCCCACAACAGACACCCACTCACCCCACAACAGACACCCACTCACCCCACAACAGACACCCACTCACCCCACAACAGACACCCACTCACCCCACAACAGACACCCACTCACCCCACAACAGACACCCACTCACCCCACAACAGACACCCACTCACACCACAACAGACACCCACTCACCCCACAACAGACACCCACTCACCCCACAACAGACACCCACTCACACCACAACAGACACCCACTCACACCACAACAGACACCCACTCACACCACAACAGACACCCACTCACACACAGCATATTTCATGAGCACCATACATTAATGATGTGTTTTTGGACACTTAAGATGACCAACAGCCATTGTTCTTACATAGTTAGTTTCTGAACCGTGTTTCTCTGTAACCCTCGACCCCTAGGTGACGCCTCTACCCAGGGCCCCATCTCAACATCAGTGCAGAAACAGAGGAGAGTCCTGGAGAGTCTGGTCACCAGCAAAGGTTCATTCCCATTTGTCTGTTCTGCCATCAGATGTAAATGCTGTAATGGAGTCGTGAGCTGGGCTGTCTGTGTGTGTCTGCAGCCTCGTCCAGCGACGTGGGCCTAGATGACTTTGTGGAGATCACTAAGAAGTACGCTCAGGGCATCCCCCCTACCCCCACGATGGCTGGTGCCGGCGGTGATGATGACGATGATGACGAAGAAGCTGTGAAGAACCCAGATGACCTCCCACTTCACCAGAAGGTCAGGGCCTTTTACGTCCCTGGGAATGCATGTACAAATAACCTATTAACTGACACCGTCACTATGATCTGACTGGTGAGTTTACCTTCTCTCCGTTGCCTCCTCACACCCAGGTTTTGAAGTTCCCCCTGCACGCCCTGCTGGAGATCAAGGAGCACCTGATCGACTGGGCGTCTCGGGCGGGCATGCAGTGGCTCAGTGCCCTCATCCCCACACACCACGTTAACGCACTCATCTTCTTCTTCATCATCAGCAACCTCACCATCGACTTCTTCATCTTCCTCATCCCCCTGATCGTCTTCTACCTGTCGTTCTTCTCCATGGTCATCTGCACGCTGCGTGTTTTCCAGGTGGAACACCCTTCACACACCTCTGGCTTTATCAAGTCATTAATCTGGAATTAACTAGCAAGTTAAGTCAGACTACCTGACTTTGTCTTGAAATACAGAACTAAAATGTTTCTACGTCACGTAACTTCTTTAGGTTATTGCACATGAGTTTGCCATAGACAGACGTGCGGTCGTACAGCATTAACACTGTCCTTGGTGTTGGTTTTCCAGAACTCCAAGGCGTGGGAGAACTTCCGGGCTCTGACGGACCTGTTGTCCCGTTTCGAGCCGGGCCTGGACCTGGAGCAGGCTGAGACCAACTTTGGCTGGAACCACCTGGAGCCGTACCTCTACTTCCTTCTGTCGGTGGTGTTTGTGGTCTTCTCCTTCCCGGTGGCTGACAAGGCCTGCATTCCCTGCTCGGAGCTGGCCACTGTGGCGCTGTTCTTCACCGTCACCTCCTTCCTCAGCCTCCACGCCTCCGCCGAGCTCTTCGCCCGACGCGCCCTGCTCACAGAGGTTTTATCGGGGGTGTGCGCGCTTACACAGCTATTACCGGAGAGCGTCTGGTTCCTCCGGGTGTTGGGTATGACGTTTGTGACCGTGCCTCTGGGGGAGGCGCTAGCTCTGAACGTGGGCGTGCCGTGTCTTCTCTACGGCCACCTGTTCTACCTGCTGTTCCGCATGGCACAGTTGAGGGGCTTCAAGGGCATCTACCTCAGCCTCATTCCGTACCTGGTCTGCTTCGTCTGGTGTGAGCTGTGCCTGGTCCTGCTCCACTCCTCTTCCGCCATAGGCCTGATTCGGACCTGTGTGGGCTACTTGCTCTTCCTGTTTGCCCTGCCTGTGCTCACTCTGGGCCTGGTTGCCATTGCGATCTTCCAGTTCCTCCAGTGGTTCACGGGTCTGCAGCTGACCAAGATGCTGGTGACCCTGATCGTGTGCGCGGTCCCGGTGGTGTTGCGGCTGTGGACACGGTTCAGTCTGAACCCGCTGGCGGTGGTCCGGTCCCTGTCACGCAGCAGCGTGGTAAAGCTGATCCTGGTGTGGATTACTGCCGTGGTGATGTTCTGCTGGTTGTATGTCTACCGCTCGGAGGGGATGAAGGTAATCACCTAAGTCTGCTTTACTTTTAGATTTCCATGACAATCACGTTTCCATTACAATTACATTTCCATTACAATTACATTTCCATTACGGACAAAACACTAACCAAAGAGAAGTTACTTCTATTATCAAAACAAATAACAGGTACCTCTAAATGTACATAATAATGAGCGGAATGGCAGAACATAACCACATAAAAAATGATATTGTAAATGGATGAAAAGCAAGAAAGTATTAAATGAGGTGAACAACATTGATATCACGGTTCACCAAATGTCACTGTGTCTTGGGCAGGTGTACAACTCCACCCTGACGTGGCCACAGTACAGTAACCTGTGCGGACCAAAGGCCTGGAAGGAACACAACATGGCCCAGACCCAGATCCTGTGCTCTCACCTGGAGGGCCACCGGGTCACATGGACGGGCCGCTTCAAATACATCCGCATCACCGACATTGACAACGGAGCCCAGTCCGTCATCGGGTTACTTCCTGTGTTCGTCGGGAACTGGGTGAGGTGTCTCTACGGAGAGCCGTATCCGCCGTGCGAAAACACCAGCGCTCCAACCCTGCCCCAGCCCGCCCCCCCTCCCCCGCCAGAAGACCCCTTGTGCAAACTGAAAACGCTGGCCAAACACGAGTGCCACGTTAAGCGCTTCGACCACTACAAGTTCGAGGTGACCCTGGGCATGCCCCTGGAGAGGAAGAGCAAAAACGGGACCGTCATAGAGGACGAGGACGCCACCAAGGACATCGTCCTGAGGGCCAGTAACGAGTTTGGGCCCGTTCTGCTGCACCTGAGCACCGGCAGCATGGTGGAGTTCAGTACAGTTCTGGAGGGACGTTTGGGCTCCAAGTGGCCGGTGTTTGAGTTGAAGGCGATCCACTGCCTTACGTGTGAGGACGCCCGTGTGCCCAGACGGAGGCAGTATAAGATCGAACATGACTGGAGGCGCTCGGCGCAGGCGGCCCTGCAGTTCGCCTTTGACTTCTTCTTTAACCCCTTCCTCACCGCGCGGCTGGAGCAGGACACAGAGACACGGAGCGTGCCGCACAAAGGCTAGAGGGCCTTACCGGATACCAGCATCTGAAGGACAACGCATGCCTGTTGAGTGTACGCGCGTAAACCGTGTGGGGTTCACAAGCGTATGCTGATACACACAGTCACACTAAGATGTTAGAAGGCCTGTGTTCAGTGAGCCTTCAGTGGGAATGGTTCTGGATGTGGTCCACTCTGCGGTCGTTCCAGTCATGTGTTGATTATGACTGGAACGACATATTTATTAGTCAACACAGTAGCTATTCTTCCTGTAGTCCAACAGGAATACAACATGGCCCTAATCTCAGATCCACTGGCTCACGTTGCACTATACTGACGGGTTAGAGGCCAGCAATAGGTAGTTGGTTCGAATCCCAAAGCCACATCACTCTAACTGCTCCTGTAAGTGGCTCTCTAAGTAAGGGCTGCTAGAGTGTTGTGGATATAGATTGAACAGTTGTAGCAGCAGTATTGGATCAAAAGTGCAATAGAATGATATCATAAAGAAACATAACTAGACCACTTACAAAGGAGACCATTCACACTAACTATATACTTTCATACATGCAACCCCCTCACACACACACACACACACACACACA